>OZ020625.1:12253645-12496228 GCA_963971575.1 Liopterus haemorrhoidalis
ACCGATTCTATGTCAGAAGGGACGTACGGTATAACCGTTATTTGGTCAATACCATAGGCATGTCTAAGATGATAGTAGAGCACGCGGAGAGCAGCATTATGTCGAGACACGTAGCTCGACGCTGCAAGAGATGGACAAGCAGACAGAATGTGCATAATTATTTCAGGATGGTGGTGGCACAACCTACAGAGTGTGGAAACTTATAAAACCTATACATCAGAACACAGAGAAGAAAGGGGTGAAATTAAAAAAATACATAAATCTCAGTAAAAACTTTATTAAACCCAACAAAATAATTGAACGATCTCAAAGATCAGTTTCTTTTGAATATTTTTCATTAGAAGACGGAAGATGTTTAGCTTCTTTATAATATTTCTCGACATTTGGACATCGGCTCCCAACGACATATTGTCCATGTCCTTCCAAATGCATATCAATGTATTCTCCAAGTGACTTATGTGTTTGTAAAAAACTTTTAGCAGTACCATTACATTTCATTTGCAAAATCCAAAATCCATAAGGACTAAATTGAAAATGTGACCCACTTAGCTGACTGTATCCTTTACTTTCTGTATTAAATTTATTTGGAAATGTATCAGTAACTTCCATACTATGTACAAATTTAACTTTTTGTCCCTTTAATAAGAAATACTTTTCAGAACACATAAAATAGTTTTTTCCCATATGTATCATATCGATGCTACAAAATCCGAGTAGAGATGTAAATTTTTGTACATTTTTAATTTGTTTCTTAGTAGCTGAAATAACGGGACTAAATCTTAAACCAATTTTCTTGAATTTTATAGCTTCAAACTCAGAATTCGATTGAGTAATATCAGAGAATATATATGTTTTATCTCCTTTTAAAAGTTGCTTTATTTCTGTCCTGTACAAATCGTTATACCAAGTATAAAATTGATCAGTCAGATTAGGATTGAAAAAATCGTTCCAAAATATGAACAGTGCTTCTTTTATAACAATACCTCTCTTGTTAACTTTATCTACGTGTTCAATTAAAGTAGTATTGAAATCATCAACTTGGTTTTTGATACTCTCAATGCATAAAGTATCATTCCGATTTGCACGACTACAGTCTGGAAAATTATCAAGTGAAAACATTTTTACTGTATCGAGTACAAAAGCAAAAGTTGCACGTTTAACTGCTTGAACAGCGATGTCATATTTTGTAAAAATTAGATTAGCGCGTTGAGCTGTTTTAATATCCAAAATTATTTCATTGTAGTCATTTGGGATTTGCTTTAACTGATCTCCGTACTTTCCTGGATCTGGATCAACTAGATATTCTGTAATATTTTCGTCTAATTCTTCTTTATCTAACTGAATATCTCGCAGTTCTATATATAAGTCCATTTGTTGCAGCATAGCTTCCTCTGTAAATTTAAAGATAAATAATAATAAATAAATTGATTGTAGTTGATAGTACAAAAATAAATACAAAAACCAAATCAGAATAAATTATGGACAATAGAAAATCTATGCTATAGTCGGATTGCTGATAGGTGACTGTTACATGTATGTATCAAGAATTGCAATCATATAATAACCTAGTTACCATTTTTCAGCGATTTTAAAAATGTTTTTTGTTATTTGTCTTAGCTGTCAGTGTCTGTTAATAATATTAATTAATAGATCTTGCGGCCAATTATTAAAATCACAAACCTTAATTTTAAATCTGCTGGAATATTTTAATTCCGAAAAAGAGAACAATGGGCCACTTATTTCTCTATCTTGTGTCCGTCAAAAAGTAGCAACTGCCTTAAAGATTTCGGAATCAACAATTCGTAGAATTATAAAATGTAATAAATCTAACTTCTCACTAACAAATTCACGAGAAAACGAAGGAAATTAAAATCTGAACCAGTTTATTTTATTGATACACTGGCACAAACGTATGGTCATGAAGTACTAAGATTACCTCCTTATCACTGCCAGTTTAACCCCATTGAACTAATTCGGGGTATAACAAAAAATTACTACGATAGACATATTGGTCAAAACGGATATAGTGATAACGAAGTTTTGAAAATATAGCAGTGTAGTAGTCTGTGATTAAATTAGTTGTGAAACGGTTGTGAAAATTTAATAAATGAATGGTGGGAAAGGGAAAGGATTGTTGATGATATTAATCCAATAATAATAAATACAAGAAATGACAGCGATAGTTCAGATGACGACGATATCATGCATTACAGTGATTGTTTTAAAATTAAAATAAACATTTAAATACAACTTGTAGCAATATATTATATGTCTAAATATATTTTTACTTAATATTTTATTACTTTGTACTTAGGGAAACATACAAATTTAATTTAAATAAACAACAAATTATAATCCAAAATTTACGTATAAGTTTTTCCTTATTTATAATTATTACCTTAAAATTAATAATTTTGTTTGTTTGAGTACTGCTGTTAATTTATTTTCGTGCTCCAATTAGCAAAGATATCTACGAATAATTCCGTTTCTTTCTAATGCTTTGTTTTTTATTAAAATAATTTGGAAGGTTGGTTGTCAACTTGCGTCACTGTACGTTACTATGGGTATGCAAATAATTATAATGATATAGACAGAGAAAGCATATAGTATTGTATATCGATACTTGTAGCAACGAACAGTCACCTATCAGCAATCCGACTATAGGAAGTCTTTTCCAGCAAGAATTTTTTGATAACAATATTTAAAATTTACATTATTCATAGTTCTAATTTTAATCTATAATTTGTTGAATACAATTGCTCCGACATAAATAGCCAAATTTTTTGATATATTATACTTGATTCTGGGTAGTCTGGTGTCTGGTACCTAACTGGGGTATTATAGTTATGTACAGTACCATTTGTGTGCAACAAATTAATATTTTCTTTAATAAATTAAAGTAAATGTAATAAATACAGAAAAAGTACCGTAAATATTTTTAATTTTGGGAAAATTTCCCTGCAGCTAGCTTTTCTGTTGACCCTGTCAAGGATTCGGTCTGATATTTTTTGAAGTTTAAAAAAACGGTGTCAGTTGAGTTTCCCTAAAGTACTATACCGTAAGTCAGACTAGACTGAACAAAATAAAAATAAATAACTAGGGCTGACTCTAGCGACAAACGATTTACGATTTTATAAAGCATAAAATTGATTTGTTTATTTTGATTGCAGTTTCATCAATATGTTTTTTCAAATTTAATTTTGTATGTAAAAAGTAACCTAGAAATTTTACTGTGTCCGTTTTGTAAAGTTCATTATTATCCACGGTACTTTTTAAACTAAAAACCAGTGCTGTTTTCAGTTTGTTGCATGTGAATCAACGTGGCGCTTCAACTGTGGCAGTGTTGATACTCTCATGAATGTCGGTGTGGTGTACCTCTCTGTTCACAAATGTATTATCTGCATAGATGATCGTAGATGCATTGACATTTTTTGGAAGGTCATAAATGAACAATATAAACAGCAACGGTCCAATTATTGTGCCTTGTCCTACCCCTACTTCAAGGTTGGAAATTTTAGAAAGTTTGTTGTTGTGCTTGTTTTCTTTTTTCTAAAAAACTGCGAATAAAACTAGTTTACAACATAGCAAGTCATGTGTGGAGCAAGCGAAAGCCTTGAAAAGGCCACAGAAAGTAGTTGTAACATATTTTGCATGCTTATACAACTTTTTGACCCGCACATAGGAAAAATACTAAAACATCTAAAAAACATATCCCCCTAAAAATATAAACAAATATGAGCTCATCAAAAAAAAAAAAAAATTATTTTTAATTTCTGGGTAGGGTATCAAATGAAAGCCCTTAGTACGTGGAATAACGATAAAGATTTTATTTTTGCAAAATAAATTTTGATGCGATTTTAGCCAAAATTGTGCAAAAAAAAATTGTCCCACATGGTTTCCTGTAGCCCAGATAGTTTAAACTAAAAATCTGAAAAAATTCTAAATAATGTACATTGATATGAACCGGAATAGTACAACAGGAATTTTGATCAGATTTTATTATTATTTGATATTATTTAATTTATATCAGATATTATTTTCGGAAAATAACGCATTTTTTGTGTTTTTTTTGTTGACGATGTACAAAAGTTATAGTTATGTAACACACTATACTAGAAAGCGTATCCTGGTCTAATGGTAAGCATGCTCTTTTGCTACGCAGCAAACTAGGGTTCACTCCCGGGCAGAGGAGACAATTTTATTTTTGGTAGATTTAATAACCAGTTGGAATTGTTGGAATTATATTTTAATTCTATTTACTATGTATACGAAGCCAGAGGGGCGGAGCATATGACTTAAAACAACCAATGGAAGCCATAGGCGAATTTTATAAATCTTAATGAACCTTGCTATATAAAAATAAATACTGTACATATTTAGAAACCTACATAATGGTATTAGGTATTCGAATTAAAATTAACAAAAAAATAGTTTAACACAAAATTTGTTTTTAAAGCTATTAGATTAACAGACGATAAATAATTTTAAAAATATAGTTCATTTTGCTGTGATTACTACAAAGCAAAATTTGTCATACACACTCAGCATGCCGCCTTCACTTATTATATACCTGCGAAACCCTGTATTCAGTGGCGGATTTAGGGGGGGGGGGGGCTGACTGGGCTGCAGCCAGGGGCCCCCGATATTTAGGGGCCCCCAAATAATGTAATAAAAAAATATACTACAGTTGAAGAGCTAATGCTGAAAATAATTTATATGCAATTGAATGAAGAACAGAATTTGTGAAATTATGAAGATGTTCGATCAGCCTGTTCGGAATGGCTCTACTGCATTTACTGCGTCGCTGGGCGCCGCTTAGGCCGTAGATTGCAAGGTCACATTTACAAATACGAACGGCACATTTAGTCACTGATATACAAATTGCTGTTGATCGTGCGTCAAATACAAAAAAAATGAGTTTTACAGTTTTATTTACACTTAATGTGGTGGTAATTTGTGGTTTTGGATTTAGACGACCTAAAAAGGTAAGTTTTTGATTTATATTACTAGAATTTGTGCAGTAGTAAAAGAAAACAGTTTTGGGTCTTTTTAAGTTGGTTACTTTTAAAATTACGTTTTTTTGACCTTTTTTTCAGTCACTTTATGCCAGTAGTAGTATGCTGCAGACTTTTAAAAAAATTGTCTTAAGAATAAGTACTACTTTATTTGAGTTTTTGTTAATTTATATAATTAGCTTTTTTACCTGAAAAATAACTTCAAAGTTCATTAATAGTTGAAAGGGATGTACTTTAAGAGATGATTGTTATTATTTTTTTTTTCTTAAATAAATAAACTTTATACTTGTAAACAATACATACGTTAACTAACTTGAGTAGATTCATAATAAGAATAAAATCAAGGGTGTAGTCGTAAAAAAAAAGTGGCAGGGCGCTTACGTTAGACAATCAAAAAAAAAAAAAAAAAAAAAAACGTTCAAAATCTTGAAATATTTATTTGACAATATTTAAACCAACATATTTAACTAGACAAATATTCAGAAATATTCCTTACTATATAACAAGCGATAAAATTATGTCAAGCTGACAAAAATAAATTATATAGTATTTACAGTTATTGAATTAAGAAAAGTGCCAGAGCGAAGCCCTGCCACTCAAAAAAGGTACCAGGCCGGCGCCCTAGTACCACTATAACACTGAAAAAATCAAATATGATCACTAGAGTATTTGTTTCACAAAATTTGAACTTGATACGTGTTTTGACTGTTATGCCATCCTCAGACTTAACTAAATAACTGCAAGTTTAAAAAAAAAGTTGAAATAAAAAACGTTTATGGAGGGAAATCTAAATTGTAGGGATATTACAAATAAGTAATGCTGCAGTTGTAACATCAGTAAAGGGTATACTGTACATATATCGTGAATATCAGAGGGTATACGGCCTCGAATAATCTCGTTTCAAACACATCCAATTTTTAAAATGTATAGGGAATACCCTATTAATTCGAAAGAAAGCAGAAGGTTTACTGCAGCCCTGTCAATAGGTTTAATTTGGCTCCTTTCTTTTCCTGATGTAAATTTTCTAAATTGCTCAGAGATAGAGTGACCGTTTAGAATAAAATTTTTGGCAATTTTTAATTCCATTTTTTGTTTTTTCCATGACCTCATATAATATTCTGTGAAACGAGTATTGTAAGATCTGCCCGTTTATTCAATATATATATTGTCGCAATCGTTATAGTTAGATTTCCCTCCATAAAATTTTTGTATTTCAACCTTTTTTAGAGTTTTGTAGGTATGACCAAAAAAACCTTATACCGTCATTTTGTCGTCTGTCTGTCTGTCTGTCTAAAAATTGTAGCCAAACGGCTAAAATGCATTTTTTCTTTTCCATTGTCTTATGTTCTTATAATGTCTCAAAATTGTAATGTCTGTATTTGAACGATATAAGTATGTACATATATATGACAAGAATATGATTATACTAGTAAACATAACCTTTTTTAATTGTAAACAAAAATCTAGGGCAAAAAACTAAGAAATTTTAATACTAGGGCCCCGACAAATTTTTCAGCCAGGGGCCCCGTACAAGCTAAATCCGCCCCTGCCTGTATTGTGTGAAAATTCACACTTCACATCAATTTTTGAAATGTTTATACCCCGAAATTGGCAGTTGAAAGTTGGCGTTCAATGCGATAAATATGTAAAGCTAGCATAAAGTGAATAACGTCCTTCCTTAATAACCTTGACAATACTTACTCATATCGCCAAATGTTTGCAATGTTTCGGTTTGCATCTTGAACGATTCTGTTGCTTGAGCTAAGTGTTGATACATATTATCCAATTCTACATCAAATTTCGTTTCCACATCTTCCCCTGTAAGCTGATCTAAACGGTTTTCCATTGCAAACAATCTGCCTCTCACGTCTAAAAGCAAAGGTATGAATTCCCCTTGGAGAACATCTTTTAACTCTTGAAGCCGAAATATTTCTTTTTCCATTTTATTTGCTTCGTCCAAAGCTGCTTTAACCTTTTTAGCGCCGTCGAAAAGTGCTTAAACACAAAGTTCATATTATATATCCGCTGCAATCCGATTAACTAACTCGTTAAATCAATATGTTTCAAACATTTTCAGACAATTACTCCGCTATATATCTACCATAAAAGTAATGAAAATATGACTTCGCTGTAACGCCTTCGAATCTAGACGTGCAAAGTGTGGATATCAAAGAATACATATTAACTCTTGCCGTCCCAAAATGGGGTCACTATGACCCGACACCATATATATATATATATATATATATATATATATATATATATATATATATATATATATATATATATATGTTAGGGCGGCCGGGCACACACAATAACTTGACAAACAGTTAATATCATTTATTGAAATAGAAATAATTAATTTACAGAGCTAGACATCCTTAACAGCCATTTTACGTGTTCGTCCTGTTCACTCACTACTCACACATATATTCTCAGTTCACACTGCAAACTGCACTTAGACTGACACATGCGCACTTCACTCCGCACCATGGGCGCCGTATTACTCGACAGTCTGGGGCATAATATCTAACATATATATGTATGTTACGCGGAGGATTTCCAATACCGTTCAATACAAGAATATGCCTGTAAAAGACAAGAACGGTGTGCTATTGACTAATGTAGAAAAACAACTGCAAAGATGGAGAGAACATGTCTCAGAGATTCTAAACTTACAGCGTTTTAATTTAGAACCAACGATACAAACGGAAATATGTCCTCTTCCAATTCGAACCTCCCCGCCATCTAAGAGAGAAATTATTATCGCCATCAAGAGTTTGAAGAACAACAAGGCTGCGGGCTGTGATAATATCACAGCTGAGGTACTTAAAACAGACGTCAACTTGTTTGCTGAGTGTCTTCATCCACTCTTCACCAAGGTGTGGGAACAAGAGTCATTTCCTTCGGACTGGCAAGAAGGCATTGTGATTAAAATTGCCAAGAAAGGGGACCTGACGGACTGCAATAATTGGCGTGGCATTAACATCTTATGCTCAGTAATGAAGATTTTTTGCAAGATAATCCTTGAAAGAATGATCACAGCTATCGACAAGAAATTGCGACCTGAACAGGCTGGTTTCAGAACAGGCAGGTCTTGTATAGATCAAATTAATACCCTCAGGATTATCATCGAACAAGCAGTCGAGTTCGAGGGGGAACCCCTTGTATCTTCTTTTCGTCGATTATGAAAAAGCATTCGACTCAGTCGATAGAGAATGCATTTGGGCTGAAATGCAGAATATTGGAGTGCCTGACAAAATAATATCACTGGTTAGAAATAGCTACAACGGCTTCACGTGTAGAGTTCTACACAATGGTAGCTTGTCAGAACCCTTTCCAACCATTACAGGTGTTAGACAAGGTTGTGTGATGTCACCGCTTCTTTTTTTGATAGTTTTAGACGCCGTGGCTAGACGATCAACAGCTAACAAACCCAGAGGAATCATTTGGAATCCGCTAACACCAACAGTCAGACTGGAGTCACTGGATTTTGCAGACGATAAATGTGAGTTGTCGCATAAGCATGGAGACATGCAGCAAAAACTAAATGACCTCACGATTGAATCTGCAAAAGTTGGATTGAAAATCAATAGCTCCAAGACAAAAGAAATGCGGATAAATGCAGAAACCGATAGACCTTTACTGCTCGGTAACCATCAAATCGAGCGTGTGGATGATTTCCAGTACTTGGGGAGTGTTGTGTCTGTGGACGGTGGCGCGGATTTAGATGTGGAAAGCAGAATACGCAAAGCGAGAGGCGCATTTATCCAACATAGCCGTGTATGGAATTCTGCGATCTACAGTACTTCCACGAAAACTACCATATTCAGGGCATGTGTGACGTCAGTTCTTCTGTACGGCTGCGAGACTTGGTTCGTAACAGAAGCTATCAAGAGAAGAGTGCGAGTATTTGTAAATCGATGTCTTCGAAGAATTCTTCGCATTTATTGGCCACGTAGAATATCAAACGTAGAATTGGGGGAAAGAACTGGTCAAATGGACATTAATTTGCAAATAAAAAGAAGAAAGTATGGTTGGTTAGGGCACACTCTTCGAAGGGCTCCTAGCGAAGTGTGTCGATATGCACTAGCATACAACCCTCAGGGCAGTAGGCGTAGAGGGCGACACAAGAACACCTGGCGTCGCTCAACCCTGCTAGAAATAAATGCATGGAGCTCTCAAAACCAAGACAAAAGACTTTATAACAACATCACCGACTTGAAGCCTATGGCAGATAGACGAGTTAGATGGAGAAATTTTATTGACAGCCTATGCTCTTTTTAGAGGCCAAAATCACCCGATGATGGACAAGGCTTGATGATGATGATGATGATGATGATGATATGTATATATATATATATATATATATATATATATATATATATATGTTAGGGTCAAAATTAGTTCCTGGACGTCCATTGTAATATGTTACGTTAGTAACGATAACATAATGCTTAAAAAACGCGTAAAATGCGTAATAAACGCTTATATGTGCTTGGATTAGTGTGTTTTAATTGATATTATCATGAACGCTATAAAGAGTTCTATCATCAGAAGTGGGATGCCTACACCTACAACTAATTTTGACCCTAACACGTGTAAGGGTCAGATCTAGTTCTTGGACGTCCATTGTAATATGTTACGATAGTAACGATAACATAATGACTTATGTGTGACAGAGTGTAAATAGACGTAGTAATAAATGCTTATATGTGCTTGCATTTGTGTGTTTTAATTGATATGATCATAAACGCTATAAAGCGTTCTATCGTAAGAGACATATTATTGCTTTGATTAAATGAGAAGGCACGTTGCGTGTGGGATAATAAGGTACTGAGTAGGAAGCAGCGACAGTCACTGAGCTTGTTGGGTACTGTAGACAACCTGTAATGAAATGAACTGATTGATAGTTGACAGCTGGTTGAGTACCGCAAGACACACTGGTCGTTTTTGTTTTGCTGGCTCTGGATGGTCAGGGACCTCAAGGAGTTCAGAAGAACTCTGGATAGTCAGGGACCTCAAGGAGTTGTTGGACCTATAATGGTCGTGTTTGTCTTGTTGACTCTGGATGGTCAGGGACCTCAAGGAGTTCAGAGGAACTCTGGATGGTCATGGACCTCAAGGAGATGTGTTTGTTTTGTTCGACGCTGAATGTTCAAGGACCTCAAGGAGTTCAGTGAAACTCTGGATGGTCCGGAACCTCAAGGAGACGGGCAAAACAAACATTATGTTTTCGTTTACTCTGTTTCATTTTGCAGTTATTAAATTCTGAAGATGCCGCGAGGACGTGGCAGGAGCAGGACGGCCGTGTTAGGATAATAAGTTGTTTTATTTTTCAGTTAAATTTGGATGATGCCGCGAGGACGCGGCAAGATCAGGACGGCCGTGTTAGGGTCAAAATTAGTTCCTGGACGTCCATTGTAATATGTTACGTTAGTAACGATAACATAATGACATATATATATATATATATATATATATATATATATATATATATATATATATATATATATATGATAGAACTCTTTATAGCGTTCATGATAATATCAATTAAAACACACACATCCAAGCACATATAAGCGTTTATTACTACGTCTATTTACAATCTGTCACCCATATGTCATTATGTTATCGTTACTAACGTAACATATTACAATGGACGTCCAGGAACTAATTTTGAGAATATATATATATATATATATATATATAGATATAAAATGTTCTTCTTTAATCGTCAGTATTAGTTAGGAAAATTAAAAAACAAGTATCATGGTACGTTTCGCGTTTTATTAGTTAACGCATCTTCAGCCTAAAATAATTATATACATAGAATTACAATTTTATATTAATATAAGAAATGGTATAACATGACATGGTCAAGAATTCTATGCTCAAACTTTCGGTTGCGCAATGGGTAACCCTATATCCAGTTTAATTGCCAACATGGTATTAGAAGAATTAGAGGAAGAATGTTTAAACAAATTAAGCGAAAAACCTTTGTTCTACGGACGTTATGTTGACGACTTAGTACTGATTTACAAAAAAGATAAAATAGACGAACTGACAAATTCCTTCAACACCTTTCACCCACGATTACAATTCACACTCGAGACAGAACAAGACAATTCTATCCATTTCTTAGATATGACGCTTATAAGAAACACTGAAAACGGAAAAATAATAACAAACTGGTACCAAAAACCAACCCATAGTTGGCGCTATCTCAATTATTATTCAAACCACCCTAAGAACCAAAAAATAAACATTTTAGATAATACTATCGACAGAGCTCTAAAACTATCTGACGTCAGTTTTAGAAAAGAAAATATTGAAAAGGTTACCAGCGCGTTTTTAAACAACAACTTTCCCTTAAAACTTATCAAGAGACGTATTCAAGAAAGAACAAACAAAATATACAATACACATGACAACCGGACAGACATAAATGACAAAAAATACATAACACTCCCTTTTCACGATCCTAGTTTTAACCAATACAAAAAAGTATTTGAAAACCACAAGTTATCAATAGCATTTACCACCAACAACAATAACCAACAAAACTTTTCAAAATTAAAATCAAAAATTGAAAATCTCGATCAATCCAACCTAGTATACTCTATCCCATGTTCCTCCTGCCCTCGCACATATATAGGTACTACATCTCAAAAGCTAAGACACAGGATAACACAACACAAATCAGATGTAAGGCTTAAGCCTCAAAGTACTGCTCTTGCCATCCACGCTAATAAGTATAATCACAACTTCGACTACCTTAATGTCAAAATATTAGACAAAGAAAAAAATTGGGATAAAAGACTTACATCTGAAATGTTACATATACTCGACACACTAGGACAAAATGTTAACAAAAAGACAGACATTGACGATTTGAGCAAAATTTACCACCCCTTATTCAAAAATTTACACTAAACTTAAAATACATATTTCAATATATATCCATTCAATTTAACTTCCCGTATATATTCAAATTCAGACAGCAGTCATTGACCCTATATTTCCTATGATACATTTTTTCAACAAGTTTAAACGTACCTTGATTACCAGATTACGATATTGCAATAGAATTTTTATCACAGTCACCTGACATACATTACACGTACACAGTGAATTTTATTTTATTATTTTAAATCTTGACTTCCAATTTTTTAACTTTTGACAAAATTTTGGACTTTTACCATCTGACCACTGTGTACCATGATTGCTTCTATCTACTGGTGAGTTTTTAATTCTATTATCAATATATTTACAAAACTACTATCACATCTACGTAAACTTTGATTATATTGTTAAAATCCTGTTGTACCATTTCTTATATTAATATGAAATTGTAATTCTATGTATATAATTATTTTAGGCTGAAGATGCGTTAACTAATAAAACGCGAAACGTACCATGATACTTGTTTTTTAATTTTCCTAACTAATACTGACGATTAAAGAAGAACATTTTATATCTGTATATTACTCGTCAAGAATTTACATCTATATATATATATATATATATATATATATATATATATATATATATAGGTATTAAATAATATTCTTATGTCATACTCGTCATATATTTATTAAAACAATTTTTATCGAGACGTTTCGATTGGTAATCCAATCATCCTCAGTCTAAAAATAAGGATACATATTGAAATATAATAAAAACGAAATTATTAGTCTTGTATTAAAGAATATTTGTGATGAAGAAATGTAAAAGTAAAATGAAATAACTAGAAAACTAACAATGAAACCAAAATATGAAAAACAAAACCAAGATGGCGCGAACTCCATTTTGTATTACGTACGGTCGAAACGTCTCGATAAAAATTGTTTTAATAAATATATGACGAGTATGACATAAGAATTTTATTTAATACCCATATTAATTTCGTCAAGAACTTTCTTTCGCTTAAATAAAATGGAATCCGGGTACTATAGATTCCTGAAGCAAACACTTGGCACCTCTACCGTTTTATCACCACATACGAAAAAACAAGAACGAAATATATCAAGGCCAAAAACCGGAGAAACTTCCTATTGAGGTGTCGCGCAGGAAAACATCTTCCCAAGTTCATCAACAATATGAACCACAGTGGCGTACAACATCTCTGGAACGTCAAACGGTACAAGAACGCCCTCAAAATGCTAAAGGTAAGTGTTCTTAACATTGAAATTGAAGATAGTATTTATAATTTTAACAGATTAGACAGAAAATTAATTTATTTACACAATAAAATTTTATCCTTTGACAGCAGTAATTTCAATACTAACCAATATTTTAAACATACTGACGTAAAATTTAACAACCTTTTTTTGAAAATTAAAGATAAACAAATTAAAAAATATGATCAGATTGAACAGCAAAATAAACCTCCCCTAAAAATACAAGATAAATGGATAAGGAACACTTCCAACACAGCTCTGCCCACTAATGTAGAATTATGTCTAAGCCTAGGACCTAAATTTAACTTTGAACAACCGAATCTTAAACAGTCAACAGTTAACAATATAATAAAATGCACTGAAACTGCCATCTCCCAATACCAAATTGAAGATGGTCAGAATCTCAGGGATAAAGTAACCAGTTACACAAAAACGCTCATTAACCGGAATAAAAATCAAAAAATTAAAAATGATAATATAGGCTTTTTTCAAAAATTAAACAAAGAAACTAAAATTTTCTTAAAAGAACACCCGGAGATTATAGTTAGTAAAGCTGACAAAGGGAATGTCACCGTAATTCAGGATATACAAGAATACATTAACAAAGCCAACGGATTGTTGAACGAAGTTGACACTTACAAACAAATTAAAAGTAACCCTACCAATAAACTCCAAAATGAAAATAATTCAATTATCAAATCATGGTTTAATAACAAATCCATCAACGAAAAAACCAAAAATGGTCTTCTAATCACCAATGCCAATGCCCCACGTATCTACTTCTTACCGAAGATTCACAAAGTTAGTGTTCCACTTAGACCCATTGTTTCAAGTATAGATTCACCGACATACAAAATGTCCAAGTTTTTAGCAAATATTCTATCTAACATCGTAGGCCTCACCAATAGTAATATTAAAAATAGTTTTGAGTTTGTCAAAAAGGTCAGAAATTTCAATATCCCCAATAATCACATAATGCTTTCACTTGATGTGGAATCACTCTACACCAATGTACCAATTGACCTGGCAATAAAAATCATTGAAAATAAATGGGACCAAATTACAGATTTCACCACACTCTCTAAAAAAGAATTTCTAATAGGTACCAGATTTTGTCTTAACAACACATACTTCAAAGCATTTGACAACTTCTACACCCAGACGCATGGTTGCGCTATGGGTAGCCCGCTATCGAGTGTAGTAGCCAACTTAGTCATGGAAGAAGTTGAAACAAATTGTTTAAGTAGATTACCAGAAACCCCTGGTCTTTATTACAGATACGTAGATGATATCATTCTAATATATCCCAAAAACTCAATTAATACCCTAGTTGAGTGCTTTAATTCTTTTCACCCACGATTGAACTTCACATATGAAGAAGAAGAAAATGGTAGAATAGCTTTCATGGATGTTTTAATGATAAGGTCTGAGGATAACCAGATATTTACGGATTGGTACTGTAAAAATACTCACAGTGGCCGATACTTAAATTTCTGTTCTAATCACCCTATGTCATTGAAGGTCAACTCCCTCAACAATGTGCTTGACCATGCCATAAAGTTAGCACATCCTAATTACAGAAATAAAAATCTTCAAAAAGTAAAAACAGAATTTATTAATAATAACTACCCTCCCAACCTTATTAACAAATGCATTAAAAAAAGAATATGAGCAGCATATAATTCTAAACCCACAAATAAAACAGATAATAATAATAAATATACCAGCTTCCCATATCATAACTCAGAATTCGCACCCTTTAAAAATATTTTCAACAAATTTGACATAAATTTAGCTTTCAGCACAGATAATAATAATAATAATTTTTCTAAATTAAAATCTAAAATTCACAAACTTGATACCGCTAATGTTGTTTACGAAATTCCGTGTGGGGAATGTAGTAAAAGTTACATAGGCACCACTCAACAAATTTAAAAAAAACGTATTTACCAACATAAAAGTGACGTAAGATTAAAACCTAACAGCACAGCTCTCGCGGTACACTCTAATAAAACGGGTCATATATTTGATTATGAAAATGTTCAAATTTTGGATAAAGAAGGACATTTTCAAAAAAGAATGATATCGGAGATGCTGTACATACACACTTCTAAAGATACATGCGTAAATAAAAAAACAGATACCGTCGGTCTTAATAATTCATATTTTAAACTTTTCACATAATAAACAGCTGTTTCGATACCTACCTGTCACAAGTAGTTTCCTCACCTTATCATATGTCTGTGACGTCGATCTGTCTACCAGTATAGGACAGACCGTTCGGCTAAACTATGATTAACCGTTCCTGTCCGTTCCAAACATTTTAGTGTGGAAATACATTATTTTATACATTTGACAATAATATTGGGTAAGCTATCTTTGTTAAGAACACTTCCTTTTGTTGCTAATTATGACTGTATTAAAGAATATCGTTTGTCCATTTTGTTTTAATTTAAATGTTTTTTCAGTTTACGTGTTTAGCACATATATTATTAACCGTACGTAATACAAAATGGAGTTCGCGCCATCTTGGTTTTATTTTTCATATTTTGGTTTCATTGTTAGTTTTCTAGTTATTTCATTTTACTTTTACATTTCTTCATTACAAATATTCTTTAATACAAGACTGATAATTTCGATTTTGTTATATTTCAATATGTATCCTTATTTTTAGACTGAGGATGATTGGATTACCAATCGAAACGTCTCGATAAAAATTGTTTTAATAAATATATGACGAGTATGACATAAGAATTTTATTTAATACCCATATTAATTTCGTCAAGAACTTTCTTTCGATTCGTGTATATATATATATATATATATATATATATATATATATATATATATATATATATAGGAAATTATTTGGGAAAAAGAAGTAAAGCGAAGGATAATGCAATTATTTCATAATTGATCCAATATTTCGTTTATTCTTCATAAACTTTATCAAGGATTTCTATAACAAAATGAAATTACACTACAAGCTTTACTTCTTTTTCCCAAATAATTTCCTATGATAGTGCCTCAACAGAAGATCAAAAAATTCTCCGTGCTGGTTATATATATATATATATTAAAATCAATACCACTCAAAATGTCGAAAGCCCTCAGACCAAAAGGCCACTTAGTTTTCTGTCATAAGTCTCTGTATGCCTATTTTGTAGAATGGGGTTATACGCAAGATAATCTGGCTTGGCACTGAGTGTACAGTGACGATTCGCCTGCTTCACACAGCATACTTGGTATTGGGCTGGTGCGGAAATCGTGCTGTGGAGGTCCTCCTGGGTGCAGGTAGAACTCTTAAAGGTAGATCAACGGTGGAACGAGTCATAAGAAAAAGCAGCGGGCACAACAGGACCCGCAACAACAAGTGGCAAGTTTCTTATAATTGACTTCAGATATTGAATTGATGAAAATATTCATCGCATTCAAAGCGTAATGCATAATTCAAAGCATAATGCCAGCGGTTGTTATACTCTATTTACATCTACTGCAACTGTACGTCGGCATTTTTATTTATTTTTAATTATTATTTTGAAAAGTAAATAATGTTTAATAGACTGTTAGAAGAATAATAGAGTTCTCACCCTTAGACAGGTAGATCATTGCAAGGGATTAAAATTGCGATAAAGAAACGAATGTCTATACATGTACTCAAGATTCCAAAGGTCAATATTACAAACCGTTGACAGATTTATTTATAAAATTGTTAATAACTAATACTGCTAACAGTAACACAATATAACACTGATCGGCGTTTAAACAACCGCCTGTCAGTGTAGTTTTATAATATTATTTATATAAATAACGGAATTATGACAGTATTAATAAAGAGCAAAATTTACACTTGCCAATTTATCAATAATTCAATCAACGAACTGTCTGAAATTAAAAGCTAAAAATGGAACGACACAATTGACAGTATGGAAGATGACACCAACGTCATGTGGAAAGTATCAAAAGCCCGTAGGTACAAAAAACCTAATTTTCCACCTATTCATGGAGAAAATGGCACAGTTTATTTCAACTTTGAGAAAGCCGAGGCTATTGCAGATAGAACTTCAATGCACACCAAATTATGATACAGATATGGACACAGATCATGAGAACCGTATCCAGAAATTTGTCAAAAATTCGCTTCAATTAGAACACTGCCACGAGGAAATAAATTTCACAACACCTGAATAAGTCCTTTAAGTGCTTACAAAAGCAAATACAAGAAAAGAACCAGGCCCTGACAGTATCCCAAATACAGCCCTCAGAAAACTACCGACAAAAGCAGCAGTTGCTCTATGCAACATCACAAACTCCTGCATGAGACTCGGACACTTCCTACCGAAGCCTGAAAAAGATCCAAATTTCCCACAAAATTATAGGTCCAATAGCTTACTGAGCAACGTAGTGAAAGTAGTAGAAAAAATTATATTGAGACGATTACAAAAATATACAGATTCGCACAATATTATTCCCGAATACCATCATGGTTTCCGGAAGCAATACTTCACGACCCACCAACTTCTGCGTGTAACAGAATATATTACTGAGGGCTTTAACACAAAACGGGATACCGGTGCGATTTTCCTGAATGTAGCCAAGGCCTTCAACAAAGTCTGGCACCAAGGGTTGATTTATAAAATGATATCAAATCATTACCCATTATATCTCACTTAATTAGTAGCCTCATATTTGAAGAAAAGGAAATTTAGAATTAGAATATTAGACTCTCTGTCTGAAAAGCGCGAAATGTTGGCTGGAGTACCACAAGGCTCGTTATTAAGCCCGTTGCTATTTCTAGTTTACTGCAGCAACCTAGAGATCAACCACGGAGGGTTACTAGCGATGTATGCAGACGGTTTGGCAATATTATATAAATGCAGTCATCAAGAAACGATAAATATAAGATTGCAAATCGCCGCCGAACAACACTACAGCTGGTACTCAAAGTGGAGGATTACTATAAACGCCGAGAAGAGCCAGGCAGTTTACTTCAGAAGAAGACAGAACCAAGCAGAACCAATTAAATACAACAATACCATAATTCCATGGAGAAATACGACAAAATACCTTGGAGTTACACTAGAAAGAAGACTAAGCTGGAAGCCGCATATAAAGGACAAAAGAGCCACCTCATCGGCAATTATATACAAAATGATGCCTCTTATACGGGAAAAGGAGTAAATTGAGCATTAAAAATAAATTACGTTTATACACAACCATATTAAGACCACATATGCTATACGCATATCAAATGTGGGGCCATGCCAGCGAGCCGACTATTAAATCATTGCAAAGAAGACAAAATCGCATACTAAGACTAATTGTATCCTCACCCTGGTTTGTGAGAAATTCGCTAATCCATAGAGATTCAAAAATACCGGATAACGGAATATATTAAAGAAGGAGCGACAAAATTCTTTACAATACTAGAAGATCATCCAGATGATGAGATAAAGAATATGCTATCATCATATGATGAAAACACCCGTATGAAATACAGAAGACCAAAATCTATCATCTGGACTTAACAAATAAACCAATAAGATGATCAATTACGACATGTCCAATCTGACAACTACGTAGCAAGAGAGAAAGAGGTAAAACTCTGAAAAGAACACGCACTATAGTGCGGCCACATTGACACCATACAAAATAAATAGAGATGTTTAACTGAGATTAAGGAGGTAGGAACATTTGTTCTGTACTCCAATAACCAAAATAATCCAAGTGAAGTATTTATATAAATAACGGAATTATTACAGTATTAATAAAGAACAAAATTTACACGTGACAATTTATGAATAATTCAATCAACGCAACTGATATTGAACTAAATATTTATAAATGAAAAATGGTCAGCGCAGTTTTTTAACTGCGCTACTGATAGTCCAGTAACCTAGTACATCATAAGTTGCATTAAGTGGGGGTAGTTAGTTTCGTTTTTTTTTGTTGTATGGGATGTGCCTGAGATGCAAAATCCAAATTTCGACCTCGGCAGCCCTCCGGAAAACTTTTGAATATTTCAAAAACTACTAAATTTTCGCACTTTTTTTGTTTTCTGCCCATTTTGACCATAAAGGAGCACGTTTTCGACAAACAACATTCTATGCATTTTTAAACTAGATGAAATTTTCTACAATTTGAGACCAAAATGGGCTTAGTAGCTTTAACAGTTTCCGAGATACAGCTTTTCAAAAATTTTACAAAATCTTCAAACTTGAAAATTTTATGCTAATTTTCATATTTCATCATATACAATTGTCTTTTTATCTTCAATAACCTGTCTAACATGAGTCAGTGAAGTAAACATTTATTCAATTTAACATTTTGAAGGAGGTGGGAGAGGAGGGGGAAGGATGGGAAGGGGGAAGGTGGAGGGAAGTCACTGGTCACCGTTTTCTTCATCGTCCTCAATCGCCAGAAATGAAAAATTATATATTCAATATCCCAAGGTAAAACCTTGTCATGAAGTCCTAATATAAGTACAACGCACATGAAAGTTGGTAAGCATTAATAAATAGAAGTAATGGTATCTATAACATGTGGGTAAGTATTAATTATTATAAATAATGGTAACTTTCAACAACAATACGAGTGTAACTATACCTGATGTTGTTCCTCGACATCTTCAATATCAATATCGTCGAGCAGCCTATCCAACTCGTCGTCGTCGAGGTCGTCCAAGTCGCGAGTGTTGTCGTCGACATCTATCTTCATTTCCGGTAGGTTTTCGCAGGACTGGCCATTGCAGGTCCCGCAGACAACGGAACATTTCAAACCTGCTTTCTTGCAGCTGCAAGCATTCCTGAATCCCTTCTTGCAACTGCAGAAAATCATGTTCAGCAGGTTTGAGGGGGCTACTTTCCTCGACATCATCTTTGGATGAAGGCCGCGGGCTGTAGCAACCCATCCCCATTCCAGCGGATTCTTTTTGTAGCCTAGCCACTGCTGCACCTGGTAGTATGTGCGAAACGAATGTAGCTTTGCAGCATCTTGCGTGAGAGGAAGTCTAGCCAGGTTGAAACTGCTCTTGACTGCAGCCTTTGTGAAGAGCTTGTCGTGCAGGTCGTTTCGATTTAGACTGGACCTTTCTCCACCATACAGTTCAATGAGGACTTTCTCCCCGGCTTCAGCTACTTGGGCAGGTGTCGCAGCTGGATTAGAAAAAACTGCAGCTTTCTCTTTAAGGTCTACATGCTTCTGTAGTATTTGAAGCAACTTTTTCCACAGCCACTGAAGGCATGAGTGAAAGTGATGAGCTGACTGTGTGTAGATGTTGAGGTGGTGGAGTAGAAGACATCTGGTGTTTTGCCTCTTCCACACTTCTCAACGTATATGGAACCTTTTATGGGACATCTGAGACCGGTGAGGATCATCAACAAGTCTACGTCCTCTTCTGCAATAACCGCGACCTGAAAATCAGAGGCCTTTCTGATACCTGTAGTGATGATTAGCGTGTCAGTATCTTCTTCAGCCTGAAAAACCTCAATGTTTTTGGCTTCAAATTTCACCTTCAGAAGTTGGATGAATCTTAATTTGTTTTTATCATTGGATAAAAAAATTTCTTGGGAAACATTAGGAGTGGTTGTTTCCTCAAATATCACCTCAGAATGTGCCTGAACTCGGTGATTACGTTTGTCAGGCTCTGTAGGGTAACTATCGAACACTACAGCTATGTTCTGACCATGCCGTGTCTCTAGATATTTTGATTTTACGCTCGAATTTTTCTCCTACAACCTTCAATATTGCTTTCTTCCTAATATCTCTGGCCATATGACAATTGACCCCTTTCTCTTCTACAAGTCTTACTACTTAAGGACATAATCACATCGGTTTTACGAAATGGAAGGTACTTCAAAAACCAGTCGCTCAGCTTCTTTGTATAGTTACACTCGTATTGTTGTTGAAAGTTACCATTATTTATAATTAATACTTACCCACATGTTATATATACCATTACTTCTATTTATTAATGCTTACCAACTTGCATGTGCGTTGTATTTATATTAGGACTTCATGACAAGGTTTGGCATAAAAATTAGCATAAAATTTTCAAGTTTGGAGATTTTTTCAAAATTTGAAAAGCTCTATCTTGAAAACTATTAAGGCTACCAAGCCCATTCTGATCTCAAATAGTAGCAAATTTAATCTAGTTTAAAAATGCATAGAACACGTGCTCCTTTATGGTCAAAATGGGAAGAAACCGAAAAAAGTGCGAAAATTTAGCAGTTTTTGAGATATTCAAAAGTGTTCCGGAGGGCTGTCGAGGTCGAAAACTTGGATTTTGCATCTCAGGTACATGCCATACAAGAAAAAGAAACGAAACTAACTACCCCCACTTAATGCAACTTTCACCCTATAATCATGACAAGGTTACTGGACTATGAAAGCTATACAAAATGTTGAAGGAAATTTTGTTTCAAACCTTTTATGGTTTTCAGTAAAAAAGTTATAATGGAAAATTAAATTTGGGGAATTATAGTTTCTGGCTTATAAGTAGACTGCTATGCAATTAATCAAAATAAATTAAGTGCCATTCAGATTTGCTAGTATGATAGTGATAATTTAACCCAAATCGTGTCACTTGTAGTATTCGAGATCCCCATACATTCTGTATTAAATAGGACATCCGGTGCAAGAAATATAAAAAATAAAAAAAATAATACTTTACTCATGAGCGGTCCTGCAAATGGTATCATCTTTGAGAAGCCTTTAAGAATTTTTTTACCAGCTTTCTTGGCCACACCCTTAAATTTTTTAAATACCTTCATCGCGTTTTTATTTACATTTTTATTTGCTTTTGTCACTGATTTCATGTTTGCTGAATGTTTTGGGCCTTGAAATTTGTTCAAAATTTTTTTAGTATTTTCCCAAGTGTCCTTTACGTTGTCGTATAAATCCTTCATTTGACTGTAATTGCCTCTCAGAGATTGCAATATTTCCTCAAAGCTTGCACCCTTACTTTTCTGAAATTTAAAATTAATTTCATAAGAATAATGAAAATAGACACACAGCCTTGGACAAATGTACGGAGCACCCTACGTTTTATTGAATTTTCGGATAATTACAGAATAATGAAAATAACGAAAATGGTAAATAAAATAATACATACAGCTTTTAATGACAACTTTAATCAAAATTATTAATATTTTGTGGTACCTCCTCGTGCTTTAATTACCGCACGTACCCTTTTAGGCATTTTGTCTACAAGTTTTTTACGTACATTGGATTGTACATTGAGCCATTCGTCCAAAATAATGTTCTACAATTTATCTTTTGATTTGCATTTGTAAATAGACACCTTGTTTATCAGAATCGACCATAAATTTTCTATTTGCGATAAATCTGATGACTGTGGGTTCATGCAAAAAGTGGCAAATTGTTTTTTGAAAACCACTTGTTTGTTGCCTTGGCTTTGTGACAGGGGGCATTATTTTGTTGAAAAACATATTCTGGATTGTCTTCATCAAATAATTTTAAAATTGATGGTTCCAAAACTTCATTAAGCATGGTAATATAACGAGCAGAATAATGCGTTCCTCGTACAAAAAGATTTCGCCTAAGCCTCTGGCGGACATGCACCTCAAGATCATGATGCTACCAATTTTGACCGTAGGGATGATTCTGTCAGGATGAAAAGCTTCACCCGGATTATGTCTTACAAAGATGGCTCCAGGTTGTACAAAAAGCTGATCCACAAAAGAAAAACACAACCTAAAGTTCGTAAATTTATAGATATAGAAAAATAGTAAATTAAATTTTATATTGTTAGTGCAATAATTGCTTAGAAATTTATTTTTCTGCTTAATTCGTAAGTACATTAAAGCATTACAATGCTAACTTCTATATTGGACTCATCAGATCAAATGATTTTCGCTCATTCATCAGGTGTCCAATTTAAATGTCTTTTGGCACACTCAAGACGAAGTTTTTTGTGTCGCTCGGTCAACAGTTATTTTTGGTGAGCTTTTTTTCCATGCAAATTAGATTCCACTAGACGTCTTCTAATTGTTTTAGAAGAAACTTTAACTTCTCTATGCTCCAACAGATCACCAGCCACCTCTTTTGACGATATTGAGCGTTTACGAAGAGCACTTATCTTTTTATAAAACGATTATCTCTGGAAGTGGTCCACGTTTTCTTCCGGTTTTTGGTCTGTTTTCGTAAATATCAGTCTGTTGGAACCTTTTGATGGTAATTTGCTCGGCTTTTCATGAACACTCCATTTTTTTTTTAATTTTCACCTGCGATTGTCTTTGTGAATGGAGCAATACAATTTTACTCCTTTCTGCCACAGTGAGTTCACGATTTTTAGCCATAATATAATTAAAAATATTCACTTTAACTCAATAAAACATGAAAAAGACAGTGTTCACTTCAAACGCATGTGTAAGAATGATCCAAGCCCTAGTTGTTTATTTTTTTGTGAACAAAACATAACAGATCTGAGCCTATATTTATTTGTATTTCAAGATTTATCATAACTCTGTTTACATTTTTTGTTCTCTGATTAGACGTATGTATTTTAGAATATGTCAATGATATTTTAAAAACATTTTGTCAAATATATACAAGTTACAATGTACATAAATTTAGATGTTATATTATAACTGCATGGGTGCTCCATACATTTGTCCAAGGCTGTATGTCAATATCTGTAATCGTGTAATCGGCTGTGGACGAGTTATTTGCGGCGATTAGCGGGGTTATTAAATAAGGGAGCACACGTGTGTGTTTTGTGGTGGGGTACTGTGTTTCTGTCTTTTCACTCTATGTAAGGGAAAAAGGAGTAAGTCACATTTTCAAAAATCTGACTACATATAGTACAAACTAGAAATACAAATCTGTTAAATGTAAAATTGGAACATGTAATAGCTCCTCTTCTGGTATTAAATGTATAAGAATATCAAATAGAATAATGTGTACAAAGAAACATGTTGTGAAAAAACTTCTTCTATTTAACAGGGCTACCAAATGGTGGATCGAAATTCTCAAAATGAACGATAATAGATTCCTAAAAATATGTTTAAATAAACTAAGACTAGTAAATTCCTCTGAAAGAAATAATATTAGATTTAATTGGGTTGCGTAGTACAGAGTAATAATCGGTAAAATGAATTTTGAATGGCTATGGGAGAAAATATCCCTGACATCGAAAACAATTTGGGAAAACTCCTGCAGTGCTACAAAAATTATTTAGAAGAATCTATCATCTTATTCCGCAATTTACAACAATATTTCTCTTTCCGCTCAGAATAACTATCTGTTGTACAACAGTAGTTTTAAATTCAAGAAAACTGTCAATCAACTACGTACAGCGAGCGCTAAAGGTTTGACCCTTTTTCATAATGTCTTCAGACATCACATTTTATATACGTATATGGCGACAACTCGGATGCTAAACAGTATTTCAAATTCCGCTACAGTGCAGTGTTAACACCGTAAGATAGATATCGAGATATCCCCCTTCTTTGATGCCCGAACGCTGGAATAAGCGTGGCCAACTAGTATTAGATCAGTGCGAAAACTGTCGGATGGTACATTGCTGATTGAAGCACAAACTGATGCTTCAGAAATGCTAAGAATTTGGCGAGTTTCGTATTTCAGTACAGCCACATAAGGCACTGAAATCTTCCAAAAGCGTCGTAACGGATCGAGACCTTGCGCATGTTACGGAGGAAGAGTTCGTGCAGGAAATGGCATCGCAAGATGTCATTGAATGCAAGATGCTCATCCCCCGGAACGGCAAGCCTGCGATCTCAATGGTGGTGTCCTTCGCTGGCGCCAGGTATCCAAAATCGGTAAGAGTGGGGTACAATGTTTGTATCGTTCGCTTCTACTACCCCAGCCCGATGCGATGCTATAAGTGCCAGCGTTTCGGTCACACAGTAAGTCGTTGTGGCAAACAGTTTATCTGTGCCAACTGCGGACAGTACCAACTTGAAGTTGAATTTTGTACATACGTGGTACACTGCGTGAATTGCAAAGGTGTGCATGCCTCGACTTTAAGCTACTCTCAAACGTACTAAGAAGAGAAAGCTATCCAGGTCATCAAGACGATTGATAAGATACCGTATTTCGACGCCAGGGAGAAGTACAGAGAGAGCACGCCTGTCCCTTCGCACAAGTGGCAGCAAAGAAGTCAGCAAACGTTCAAACTCAGACGGAATCAGTGCCTCGTTCGACAATTAAAGCATTAGCGTTAGCTACGCCAAAAAAATTCGGGACGGAAAAGGTGGCGCAATTGGTCCCAGAGTTCAAAATTCAGACAACCCGGGGGATCGAGTCTTAATCAATTCTCCCTCCCCTAAAGAGAATGCACTAAACCTCAGTTCTCCCAACCACCTAAGGAGAAGATCTCACAGTCTTCTCCACATACGAGAAGCGACCAGATAATGGTCGCTTATACAAATCCCCGTCGAAAAGGAGACCGATAAGGGATCCGTTGCTTCTCACTGGATACCAGTGAGAGCAAAACAATAAAAAAAAGGCGTTCTATGTGTCCATTAAAACACCTGGACTAGCAAATGAAAGTTTAGACGAGAAAATGGCTGTAGAGCCACAACTTAAGAAGAACCAAAGATCATTAGGTTGCGGGGTAACTCCCCTAAATAGAAATGAGCGGCCTACTAATCTAGTGGATCTATAACGGTGTATCACAGCGCTACGAAGAACTGCGACAACTTTTTTGCGAACTTTGCGCCTTCGTGTGTTTGTTTGTAGGAAACAAACTTCAAGGAAACCGACACATACTCGAGGATACTCGGTGTTTCGCACAGATTTTCTTACGGGAGTAAGAGCATGTGATGGCGTGGCAATTCTCGTTAGAGACACATTGTACCACGATCCTGTGGACATTGACACTAAGCTGCAGTTCGTAGCCATCGTGTTGCGCTTCCCCTCTAGGTGACGATTTGTTCTATCTATCTTCCCCCTGGTGTACGAACTGACATACGAGACGTCGTGAATTTCATCGATCAACTCCTACCACCCTTCATACTATCAGGCGATGTTAACGCCTATAATGTGTGTTGGGAATCGGTGCGGAACGATCGACGGGCATAACACCTGGAAAATATGTTGAACGATTAGAATTTAAGTCTTTTGAACGACGGCAGACCCACGCACTTCTGCGAAACAACAGGTACATTCATTGCTATTACGATCTTAGCGTCTTTTCAGGAGCCATCGCGCCAGTGATGGGATTCACCCGGTTCGCTCGAACCGTTTGTTAAGAAATTTTAAGTTCGGCGAACCGCTTGTTAAAATACTTTAGATTCAGGGAATGACTATAGCCGTCAGTTCAGCAGAAGCTGAAAGAGGCTTTAGCCTTATGGATAATATATGCACAGAAAAACGAAACTGACTGATCGTTTCAAATATAAGTAGTATAATGTTTATTAATTTGAATGGTTTGCCTTTAATAGATTGGGATCCAGTACCGATAGTGTTAAATTGGTTAAGAAGCAACCACAGTTGGGATGATCCTCGTGTAAAAACAAAAACGGAAGTAGAAGTGACTGAAAACCAGAGGGCTATTTGGCAATATTTAAAATAATTACATATCTTAATGTTTAATTTAAATAAATATACTATTTTGAATTTTGTGAAAATTTTGTGTCTTTAAACAAATAACCCTGCGAACCGGTTGTTGAGCAAATTGAATCCCAACACTGCATCGCACCTTCGTTAAATTGGGATGTGTCCTCTTTTAGGCCTGGGAGTCGTCTTAAGGCCTGTGTTTAATACTGTTACCGAATCCCCCTGGTCACAGTAGGTTCTTCGGAGAGAAGATTGGTCCAAGTTCGCAGAATTATTCTCTCACGAGTATATTCCGAACGTGACCGTGGACGAGGAGGTGAATCATTTCACTGATTCCATCATGTGCGCGGCTAAAAGCAGCATGTATGCCGGCCTCACAGCCTCGTCGAGTTCCCGTTCCCTGGTTGAACGTGGAATGTGACTTGGCGCTACATGAAAGGAGATACCTCTTCGATACCTTTCATCATTTTCCGTTATAGCTCTTTTCATCTGAGAACTTGCGACATTTTGAGAGATATTGATTTTAATATGCCCGAAATGACAAGTTACGTTTTGTGTGCTGTTCCACCATGAACGCTACCGCTACCGCTTCCGCTTGTGAATCTCACATTAACTAAGTTTGATAAATGTACTAAGTTGCCTATCGAATACCAGCATGAGTTACAAAGAACACTGGTACCTTGGTTCGAGGATACTGTCATTTTTACTGACGGATCAAAATCCGGAAACAGGGTTGGATGTCAGCAGTTTCAGTACCCTCTGTACCCTCTGTTCTTAGAAGACGAGCTTGCTTGGCGTAGGTTGTCCAGATGTGAATAAGTTTCAGAAGTAGTAAATTGAGAAAATTCACCAACTTTCTGATAATTTCGAATTTCAGAGAAATGTCAAGATGAGCCTATTACGTTGGTAATATTCCTTTGAGATGTTTAACGCACTGTTATAATTGTCTTCAGTTACACTCAAATCCTTGATTTTTGAGCAAAAAAAGCTTCAAGTTACCATCCGAGTGAACGAATCTGCGAGTTACTAACCGAGCAACACAAATAACTATGAAATAAAAAAACTAATATGAAGTGTGAATTTTCACACATTTCAGGGTTTCGCAGGTATGCTGAGTGTGTAGGACAAATTTTGCTTTGTAGTAATCACGGCAAAATGAACGATATTTTTAAAATAATTTATCGTCTGTTAATCTAAGAGCTTTAATAACAAATTTTATGTTAAGATATTTTTTTGTTAGTTTTAATTCGACCTCATACCATTATTTAGGTTTCTAAATATGTGCAGTATTTTTTTATATAGCAAGGTTCATTAAGAATTTGAAAATTGCGCCTATGGCTTCCATTGGTCGTCATATGCTCCGCCCCTTTGGTTTCGTATACATGACACATAGAATGAAAATATAATTCCAACATTTCAACTGGTTATTAAATTTACGCTCTTAAAAATTAAATGCAACATTTGCCAAAATATAACTAGAATTTTGACAAAATAATTCAATGAAAACAAGAATGAAAAAAAAAAAAACAAAAAATAAAATTGTCTACTCTGCCCGGAAGCAAATCCTAGAATTCTGGGTAGCTAGCGAGCATGCTAACCATTAGACTCTGATACGTCTTCTATTCTAGTGTGTTACATAACTATAACTTTTGTAAATCGTCAACCATAAAAACACAATAAATGCGTTATTTTCCAAAAACATCGTCTGATCAGAATTTCTGTTGTACTATTCCGGGTCACAGCAATGTACATTACTTAGAATTTTTTCAAATTTTTAGGTTAAACTATCTGGAACCACTGGGTGTGGGACAAATTTTTTGCACAATTTTGGCAATAATCGCATCAAAATAATTTATTTTGCAAAATTTTGATCGTTAATCCACGTACTAAGGATTTTCAATTGATATCCTAATAAGAATTTTAAAAAAATATTTTTTTTTTCGATTAGCAGATATGTGTTTTTATTTTTAGAGGGATATACTTTTTAGATGTTTTAGTATTTTTGCTATGTGCGGGTCAAAGAGTTGTATAAGCCTGCCCAATTTCAACTCTCTAGGTTTAGCCGTTTGGTTACAATTTTTACCGAACAGACAGACAGACGACAAAATCACGGTATAATAGTTTTTTGGTCATACTTACAAAACCCTAAAAACAGTCCTGTGTCAAGAGACTTTTATTTCCGAACCCTAACTATCAATGAGTGGAAATATAAAAGGGTGAATGTGCCAATTTAAAAATTTTCACTATTAAAATATTCACCTCTCCTCAGATCTGATCTGCTATCCTTTAAGTTGTGAACCACGAAGTTTTCAACCGATTACTCAAAAAAAAAAAAAAAACACAGAAATTAAATTTTTGGCATTTTCAACTCTTCCCATTTCCACTCTTGAATTCGCATACAACGGAGAATACATACCAATTCCTGTATTTCCATCGCTATTGTAATATTAATGTTCGCGTCAGTAGTCTGCGCTTGCTCATTTTCTTTAGCTACCTCGCTAATTAAAGACTTAGATAAATGGTGTACTTCTCCAATTGTTGGTAATTCCTCACCCTCGGCATGTTCTATTGCTGCGTCGATTCCCGCTTCTGCAGCACCTACAAACAAGTTAAGCCTTTAATCGGGCGTCCTGCCGTAAATTTTAATGGTTTGGTACCACAAAATGCATTTTATTTTAAATAATTTTTTTTTTTCAACTATATAAAATATTAGATACTAGCTGAAAACCCGTGCTTCGCTACGGTATATTGTCTCACTAGCACAGGAGATACGAAGGGTTTCTCCCGAATTTCATGTCATTTTGTCCAGGGACGCTGTATCGAATAATAAATACCAATTTACTCCGTAAGGGCTGCAATTTAAAGAAACTGTCAAACGGTTTCTAAATTTAAACCTATGTACCAAAATGAAGTGTTATAACTCAAGAAATACAAAGGTTTTCATAATTCACCCCGAATGCATATTCACCCATTAATGCCTCATTTTCATGCGGGTGTTGGAAGTGTGGAACAAAGAATTCAACCAATAGGATCGCTCTATTTTGAAAAAACCCGTACCATGGTATCGTAGGCGCGGTGTTACAAGCGCGGTGTCGCAAGTTCAAAAATTTCAACTCTAGCGCCGGCCGCACCGTCGAAACCATAGAAACAGATATATTTTGTCGCAATAAGTCTAAATATGCATAAAAAGAGCTAGACGTCTCCTTCGATTTGACGACATATTAAATGAAATTGAATAACCGTTTACTCCAAACACTTGTATAAACTTTTAGGTTAAATTTGGGTTATATACAAATGTTGTCAAAACCGAAAACGCGCCCTTATCACGCCTCCAACCCCACCATGAAATTCGAACTTGTAAATATAACACCACGCCTCTCACCCCTGTCAAGCCTTTGACACTACCATGAAAATGAGGCATTAGGGGTTGATTAGTACAAAATCATGAATTTCTGTTTTAAACATTTGTATGGGTAACCTTTGTAAGCAAAAACCAAGTAGATATCTCATTGTGCCTAAGAGATATTGACGCATCCCTAAATAAATTTCACTCCATTTCACCCCTTAAAATCGAATTTAGAAAAATCTCTTCTTATTGTAATATAAATCGTTTCTTACGTCATGGAGGCATTACGCTCCGAATTTCATGTCTTAATATCTTTAAAAAACTGTCAAAATACTTGTTCTTGAAAAGATTTTCAAAAAGGTGTTTTAAAAAAGGCACGTCTATGCCAAAAATTAATGTTATAACTCAACAAACAGGAAAAGTTACGGGTGCTATAATTCAACCAATTTGGGGTGAATTGGTACGAAATCATGATTTTTTAAAAATATTATTGTATGGGTGAAATCATATTTGACCCCTTTTTAGCCCCTTAGAAGTCGACTTTCGAAGAATCTTTTCTTAGCGATCTTTTCTTGCGAATTTCATATATCTATGTCAAAGGAACGTTCTATCGAATAAAAAACATCCATTTACCCCTTTAAGGGTGAATTTAAAAAAAAATTGTCAAAACTATTTCGAAACATTTTCAAAAGACACTTATTTGCCAAAGAGGAATTTTATAACTCAACAAACACATAAAATACGATGGGACATATAATTCACCCCGAATGTAGATTCACCCCTTTACGGGTTCTTTAGGATAAAATCTTGAAATAAGTTTTTCGATATTTGCATGGGTAATCTTTGTAAGCAAAAACTAAGTCGATATCTTATTGGTCCTAAGAGATATTAAGGAATTCTTGAAATCACACCTCCTCTTTTCACCCTTTAGGTGTGAAATTTAAAAAAACTTACAAAACCGTTTCGAAATATTTTAAAAAGACACCTATGTACCAAAACGTAATATTGCAACTAAACGAACACAGGAAAAACGTTGGGATGTATAATTCACCCCGATTGTAGATTTACCCCTTTAGGCATTGATCAGGACACATTGCATGGGTAGTCTTTGTAAGCAAAAACCAAGTCAATATCTTATTAGTCGTAAGAGATTTTAAGCATACTTTGAAATCAAATGACACCCCTATTCATCTTTTAGAGGTGAAATTTTAAAAAACTGTTAAAACCATTTCGAGATATTTAAAAAAAAACACATATTGCCAAAAAGTAATGTTGCAAAAGTAAATAAACACAGGACATACAATGGAATGTATAATTCACCCCGATTGTAGATCCATCTTTTTAGGGGTTGATTAGGACAAAATCCTGAAATAAGTTTCTCGGTATTTGTATGGGTAATCTTTGTAAGCAAAAAGCAAGTCGATATCTTATTGGTCCTAAGAGATATTGAGGAATCCTTGAAATCACAATTCACCCTCTTTCACCCTTTAGGGGTGAAATTTTAAAAAACTGTCTAAACCATTTCGAGATATTTTAAAAAGACACCTATGTTCCAAAAAGTAATGTTGCAACTAAACGAACTCAGGAAATATAACGGGATGTATATTTCACCCCGATTATAGATCCACCTCTTTAGGGGTTGATTTGGACAAAATCCTGAAATAAGTTTTTCGGTATTTCTATGAGTAATCTTTGTAAGCAAACAGTAAGTCGATATCTTATTGGTCCAAAGAGATATGAAGGAATCCTTGAAATCACAATTCACCCCTTTTCACACCTTGGAGGTTGAAATTTAATAAAACTATCAATAAATTTTCAAGATATTTTAAAACACCTATGTGCCAAAAAGTAATTTTGCAACTAAATGAACACAGGAAATACAACGGGATGTATAATCCACCCCGATTGTAGGTTCACCCCTTTAGGGGTTGATTAGGGCAAAATCCCGAAATAAGTTTTTCGGCATTTGTATGGGTAATACTTGTAAGCAAAAACTAAGTCGATATCCCATCGGCCCTAAAAGACATTAAGGAATTTGTGAAATCACATTTCACCCCTTTTCATCCATTAGGAGTGGAATTTCTAAAAATCCCTTCTTAGTGGGTGCTTCCGTCATGAAGGGAATATACTCTCCAAATTTAAAGTTTCTAGGCCCAAGGGTTCGGGCTGGACGGTGATGAGTGAATGAGTCAGTCAGTCAGGACACTGCCTTTTATATATATAGATAGATTATTTGAAATACTAACCTGATCAAAAATACCAGTTAAAATATTGCTCAGTTCTCATCAGTTTGCATTATTTTTGATATCTAGATGCTAGGAATGACGAGAATTAGAAATTTATGGAACCGGGTACCCGCAACAATTACCCGGATATTACCCACTACCCGTTAATTACCCACTACCCGTTAATTACCCACTACCCGTTAATTACCCGCTATCTTTTAATTACCCGCTACTTGTTTATTACCCGCTATCAGATAATTGCACGGTAATTACCCGCTACCCGTTGATAAATAAAAATTAAAAGTTAGTATAACAAAATCGATGTGAAGTGTGAATTTTCGCACATTTCAGGGTTTTGTTGGTGTTTAATAAGTGTAAGAAGCCAACGGGTCACATTCCATGTCAAGTGGTCTAGGGCTCCCCGCGCGACCATTTCAGATTTAGCTGAAATTTTGTGTGGAGGACTCCCTATGTCCCAAACAAACTTTGGTAAAATTTTAGGTTCGCCGGCGGAATATTTGTGGAGCTATAGCCCTTTGTTTGACCCCATACTGGAACCCGCGACAGTACGCCAGCGAGATTTCAATAAATTTGAGTCCCAATATCTCATTCACAAGCTTCTCAAAATGCACGAAATTTTGCCAACTTGTACAACTTTATGGGCTTTATTCAATGATATTAATTAAACTTTTTATACATTGCACCCAAAAAGTGTAAAGTGGTTCAAAATTGGCCAAAATTTTTACGGTTCAGAAAAAATGTAAAGTTTAGTTTTCTACACAGCTATGGCTGTAGTTAAGCTACAGTCGTGATACTTTGCATATAGTGTCTCTGTATAACTCTCTTTTCAAATGTTTGGTTTTAACCTTTTAGCTACTCTTGTTAGCTTACAAATTTAGTGTAAAGTCTGTGATTTGTGTAAAGTAGCCAAAAATAGGGTATTTTCAAACCGATTTTGCAAAAAAGAGTCATCCAGAAACTTTTTGAAACCTATTCCATTAGAAAGAGCATGTTTTAAACCCCCTAAAAAAGTGTATATATGTTTCAACGCGGATATATAAGGCCCTAAAACCAGGTGCAAATCAGGGCGTCATGGCCACGGCGATGCTGTATGCTACAACATGCAATTCTCCTTTATCTTTCAAGAGGTCCCTACATAACGTTTTGACTATTTTTAGCATGATGTCTGTCGGTCTGTCTGTCCGTCCGTCCGTCCGTCTGTCCGTCTTTCCGTCTGTCCGTCTTTCCGTCTGTCCGTCCGTTTGTCTGTCTGTGGACACGTGCAGAGCATATTCGGCTAAAAGGATTTTTATGAAACTTCATATTTAAGCTTCTAACATCAATGTGCCAAGTTGATCAACTTTTGGTAAAAATCGGTTGACTAGAAATGGGAGTTTACTCGTGTCGATTTTAAGATTTTTGCGAATATTTAGGAATAGATAAATATTTAGAAAAAAATTATTTGACTAAAGTTGCTATAAATGCAATAACTAACAACTTTTATTTGACACATTTTTTGATAAAATGAAAAAATTTTGAAAAATATTTCGAAATTGTTTCCAAGTATCTATTTTTTCATACTTATATGTAACGTTTCCATGATCATGATAAATAATATCTCTGTTAGAAAATATCAGGCTAAGTTATTTCTACTCTGCTGCTAAAATGTATTTTATGCAAGGACTTTGTGATGGCGGTCGATCCTGTGGTGACCACAGCTGATTTTTTTAAATTAAATGTAAATAATGAACCACAAATTAAAAAAATAATTAATTTCTCTCGTACGTTTCCAGCTCAAATCAATGTACATTACTTATAATTTTTTCAGATTTTTGGCCAAAATCGTGTTATAAGAAACAAATAAAAAAAAAAACTCTTCGTTTCTTAATCCATGTCTTTCTTTTAATTCCTTCCTAAGAGTTACTTTTGATACCACGCAATTTTTTTTTTAAAAATAATATTTTTTTTCAATGACACAAAAAAATCGATATTTTTCTAAAAGCTAATCTGATCAAACACTTCTGTTAAACTATTTCGGTTCCTATCATTGTACCTTATTGAGTTCCTTTAAGTTTTTTGGATCAACCTCTCTGGGAGTGAGGGTGGGGGGCAAAAGTTTTTTAGCATATATTTAGCAAAAATCTCGTAAAAAAATATTTATTTTTTCATTAAATACATATTTGTTTATATTTATTTTGTGATGTGGTTTTTGAACTCTTAATATTTTTCCTATATGTTGGTCTAAGAGTTATATAAGCGTGCCAAATTTCAACTTTCTATCTTAAGTCGTTTGGATACAATACAGACTACCGTACAGACAGACAGACACATGAGTGACTTTATAAAGGCTTTTTGGTGATCGTAAACCCTAAAAATAAGCACAGTCGTATTATGGAATGCGTATACTTAATTCCTACTACTGTAACCGAGAACAAAATAGTCACAGATAAATAAATACTCAAAATACTTCACACAATTATTTATTTATTTATTACTGCTGCCCAACAGTATAACTACCCAAAACGGGCAGGTACATAAATATACAAATAAAATTCATATCATTTTTCAAAAGTTTTCACTCCACGTGGATTCAATTTTATAGTGTTTCTAAGTGTGGCTTAACGATGCAACTAATATTTCCTGTAATTTACACATCAGTATTAACTGCACATACGAGGTCTGTTCAAAAAGTATCGCGAATTTTGAATTTCCGCGGGTTACGTATATTCGATTTTCGATTTTTTTGTAGCGTTATGTTGGTACTCATGTCTCTCACTTATGCCGACAAGTTCGACCATTTTGAATGTTCAGTTAATTTTTGACAGTTGCTTTGCTTGCACGTGTTTTTGCTCGTCTTCGATTTTTGCCTATATCAAAAAATGGATCAATGAATCTGTATCAAATTTTGTGTGAAAAACAAAATTAAGTGCGCGGACGCATTCCGAATGTTGACTGTGGCATATGGTGAAGCTACCTTGGACCGAAGCAACGTTTATCGGTGGTACAAAAGGTTCTCCATTCAGGTCGCACGAAGAGCGTGCTGGACGCCCGAGCACGTCAACAACAGACGAAAACATTGATGAAGTGAAGAAAATAGTATTGGCCAATCGTCGAATCACCGTTAGAGAAGTTGCTGAGGACCTGAACATATCCTCTCGGACTTATCGCACGGCATCGAAGGAGGAGCTGAAGAAGATCACAAAAAAATATTTTTTCAATTGCTTCGAGGATTGGAAAGAACGTTGGCACAATGTATAATATCTGGTGGGGATTACTCTGAAGGGGACAAAATAGATATTCATGAATAAATAAATAATTTTTGAAAAAACACAAAATTCGTCACAAAATTTACACAAAAGTCAGTCAACAGACCTCGTATATGGATACTAGGTGAGCACCCGTGCTTCGCTACGGTATATTGACGATCTCATTAGTGTCATTAGTGTAAAATACACAGTTTGTTTTTAAACATGTGTATGAGTAACCTTTGTAAGCAAAAACCTAGTCGATATCTCATTTGTCCTAAGAGATATTGAAGAATCCGTGAAAAAACATTTTACTCTTTTTCACCACATAGAGGTCGAATTTCAAAAAATCCTCTCTTAGTGGGTTCTTTCGTCAAACTGAGTAAAAAAAACTTTCAAACTTTTTAAATATTTTAAAAAGAGATATATGCCAAAAAGGAATGTTATAACTCAAGAAACGAAGGAAATACGAATGCATCCACCCTTTTAATAATAATAATAATAATAAACTTTATTTACCTAGATACATATACATGTTTTAAGTCAGTCAACAAAAAAAATTAAGATAAAATACAAAAAATAAAGATAAAAATTGTCACATTTTAAAATTATAATCAAGAAACTCCTCTGTGGAATAAAACACATTTTCCACAAAGAATGATTTTAAAAAGGATTTGAATTTATTATATTCCAAATTTCTAAGGATCGCAGGAAATTTGTTCATAAATTGTACTATTCCTAGATTTGACTAACCTCAGAAAGTTGGGATATATGTTAGTCTTGTTTCTTGTGTTGTAGTTATGTATATCGACATAATTTTGATTTTCTCTCTCCTTTTTGTGGAGGTATAATAGACAATGGTACATATATATTGAAGGTACAGTCATTATTTTTAGTATGTTAAATTGACTTCTACAGTCGGACCTGTAGGGTGTAGACGTTAGAAGTCTTATTGCACGCCTTTGCAGAGAAAACACTCTTGAGGCTGCTGAAGAATGGCCCCATGCTAAGATGGCGTACGAAATTTGAGAATGGAATAACGCATAGTACGTTGTCATTAAAACATCTTTTGAAACAGCATTCATTATATTCCTCAGGAGGAACATGGTTGAGCACAGTCTACCAGTCAAAACTTTAACATGGTGATTCCACGTCAAACCGGAATCAACATGCACTCCAAGAAACTTAACATGATCCTGGTTAACACGGTCATTTTTTCTTAATGTTATTAGAATTTCTTTTGCTTTTTTGCTTTTTTTAAAGCCGTTTGGCTTTTAGAAATGGCGTTCTCTAAATTCACTGCTTTTGTTACCATAGTGGTGTCGTCTGCATACAAAATACTGGGATGATCAATATAAGTTGGGAAGTCATTGATATATATTAGTAACAATAAAGGACCAAGGATGGAACCCTGCGGGACACCTGTATCAACAGTTAAGAGATCGGATTGATGGTTCCGGAGAGCGACGACCTGTTTTCTGTCTTTAAGGTATGATTTCAAAAGATCGCAACTGTTCTTATCAAACCCATAGTATTCTAGTTTTTTTATAAGAATCTGGTGAGATACGCAATCAAATGCTTAAGGGTTTAGGGGTTGGTTAGGGTAAAATTTTAAAATAAGTTGAAGTTTAACTAAGTATGGGTAACTTTTGTAAGCAAAAACCAAGTCAATATCTCAATAGTCCTAAGAGATATTGAGGAATCCGTGAAATCACATTTCAGCCCTTTTCCCCTCTGTTCAAAATATTCCTTACGCTGTAAAACCTACTTCAGATTTGTTGGTTATGATCATTATAACTAAGATATCATTTATCTTTATGACATATGTCAAATGGAATAACATTTATTGTGGCCAAGTGGTGGTCAGACCCAAGGCCAATAAAGTAAATAAAAAAAAAGAAATGACATTTCAAGAAAGTGAATTTTGTTTTAATACCAACATGACATACAATTTCAAAGGTGCAAACTATTGAATGTATCAATTTGTAATTTTTACCAAAATATTTTAAATATTTCGAACCAATTTTAAATTAACACAAATAAGTTGTCACCTAGTGGCGCCGATATAAATGACCAAACTCGGCCGGTAAAAATTATTTATTTTTACCAAAGCGTGTTTTACTCACTGCATTATATTTACATTTTTGAAAATTTAAAACTTTAGTCGTAGAAATAAAAAAATCAGCTGTGGCCACCACAGGACCGACCGCCATCACAAAGTTCTTGTAACACATTCTAGCAGCAGAGTAGAAATAACTTGGCCTAATATTTTCTAACAGAGATATTATTTATCATGACCATGGAAACGTTACATACAAGTATGAAAAAATAGATAATATAATTTTTCAAAAAAATTTCGTTTATCAAAAAATAAAAGTTGTTAGTTATTGCATTTACCATATAGCAACTTTAGTTAAATAAATTTTTTCGAAATATTTTTCTGTTGCTATATATTCTCAAAAATCTTAAAATCGACACGAGTAAACTCCCATATCTAGTCAACCGATTTTACCAACAGTTGATCAACTCGTGCCATTAATGTCAAAAGCTTAAATATGAAGTTTCATAAAAATCCTTTTAGCCGAATTTGCTCTGCACTTGTACACAGACAGATGGACGGACAGGCAGACGGACGGACAGACAGACAGACGGACAGACGGACAGTCAGACCGACAGACATCATGCTAAAAATAGTTAAAACGTTATGTAGGGACCTCAATTCGTGGAGATCCATCGAAATTTTTAAATGTCAAAATCGGTATGATCACAATGTTGGCGGTCAGTAAAAATAATAAAGCATTGAAAAAAATAATAATAAAGAAAAAAAGTCATATTTTTCTTACACACTTTTATCAAAACCAAATATTTTTTAAAATAATTATTTTTCTGCTACTAATAATTTTAATTTATATTATTTTTGTGTAAACATATCAATTAATGCATATGCATGAGTCCGCATCAGTCAAGTATATTAATAATTATAATATGTAAGAGCTTTCTTCAAATTTGTTTTTGACGTCATAGCACGCACCCACGCAGTGACACACGTTGGCGTATTATATTATAGATTGTTTTTTTTTTTGTTTTTAACAGATAATTATATGTTTTTGATATTTTTTTTCATACCTTCAAATGATGCGGTTTCAGAGCCATGTTTCCCAAATCACACCGTCCTTTTGAACGATATTTTAAAAATAATTTATGTCTGTTAATCTAAGAGCTTTAAAAACATATATTGTGTTCAAATATTTTTTTGTTAATTTTAATTCGAATACCTAATATCATTATTTAGGTTTCTAAATATGTGCAGTATATTTTTATATAGCAAAGTTCTTTCAGATTTTGAAAATTGCGCCTATGGCTGCCATTGGTTGTCATATGTTCCGCCCCTTTGGTTTCGTATACATGACACATAAAATGAAAATATAATTCCAACATTCCAACTGGTTATTAAAATTACGCTCTTCAAATAAATGCAACATTTGCCAAAATACAACTAGAATTTTAACAAAGTAATTTAAAGAAAATAAAAATGAAAAAAAAAACAAAAAATAAAATTGTCTCCTCTAATCGGGAGCGAACCTAGGATTCAGGGAAGCTAGCGAGTATGCTAACCATTACACCATGATACGTCTTCTAGCCTAGTGTGTAACATAATTATAACTTTTGTAAATCGTCTACCAAAAAACACAAAAAATGCGTTATTTTCCGAAAACATAATCTGATCTAAAATTCCTGTTGTACTATTCCTGTTCACATCAATGTACATTACTTAGAATTTTTTCAGATTTTTGGTTTAAACCATCTGGGCTACAGGGTGCGGGACAATTTTTTTTTGCACTATTTTGGCAAAAATCGCATTAAAATAATTTATTTTGCAAAAATAAAATTTTGATCGTTAAGTCACGTACTAAGGGCTTTCATTTGATAACCTACTCAGAATTAAAAAAAAAATGTATGTATTTTTTTTTTTTTGTTCGATGAGCACATATCTGTTTATATTTTTAGGGCGATATGTTTTTTAGATGTTTTAGTATTTTTCCTACGTGCGGGTCAAAGAGTTATATAAGCATCTCTCTAAGTTTAGCCGTTTGGCTACAACTTTTACCGAACAGACAGACAGACGACAAAGTTATGGTATAAGGCAGCGGTTTCCAAAGTGGGGGGCGTGCAAGATTCACCCAGGGGTCGCGGTTTAATTCCAAATATGTCATTTTTTTCATGTCGATCGTTATAATGTAGCAGCTAATAAAACAATAAAACTCAATCCAATCGTCCTTATTTCCACGCACGTGTATAAACGTGTTAACATCGTTCGCAGTATACTGCTCTGATTGTAGTCTCAATGTCATCTGTGTTCAACCGTCGATTAATAGTGGAAGACGAAATAAGAGTAGCTCTTTCTTCATATGAACCTCGTTTTAACGAATTATGTGCGAAGAAACAAGCCCATACTTCACATTAAAATTTATTCATTTTTATTGTGTTTTGTATTACATTTAATATTAAAATAATTTCTTTTTATACACTTTTCGTGATTAATGTTGTGAGAATAAATATTTAAGAATTAGAGAAATTATTTACATAACATATTTGCACTACTTTTGTGATTATTATTTCAATAAAGACATTATTTACAAATTGTTTATAAATTTCCTAGTAGGGGGGCGCCAGAGATGGTATTTTTTTATAAAGGGGGCGTTAGTGAACAAAGTTTGGAAACCGCTGGTATAAGGGTTTTTTGATCATGCCTACCAAACCCTTAAAATGGTTTTATTGTAATGATTGTTATTTTATAATATTACATTAAAAATAAAACTAATTTTAATTAGTTTAAATAATTACTTTCATACTAAATTTTTACCAGAAATTACCGGGCTGTATCACATTTTACAAATAATTATAAATTTAACAAATATTAGGAAATATCTGCTACATTTACTAGGGTGACCAGATTTCAGTGAAGGGAAACCGGGACACAGGGAAAAAAAAGAAGGTCTTCACCTCCCAGATCCAAGTGAAGAGCAAACAAAAAGGTCCTTACCTCCCAAATTCAAAGTGAAGAGCAAAAAAAAAGGTCCTCACCTCAAAAACCGGGACAATCGTCCCGAGAACATTTTTCGGGACACCGGGACAATTGACCTAAAACCGGGACGGATGTTCACCCTAACATTTACTACTGTGCGAATAGTAAATTCAACAATGATCCTACTTATCAACTTGGTAGAAGAATAATTAACGTAAATAAGTAAAATAATAAGAACTAAGAAAGTACAGAATGTGAGGTTTATTGCGTCCTTAGATTTAAATTTCATTAGTAAATGCAGTGTTGTAATGTATCTAGTTCAGGGCCGGCTCACAGGTCGGGACTTCGGGGATTTTTCCCGAGGCCCCGCGCTTAAAGGGGGATATTTCTAGCAATTATTAGTAGCTAGGGCAAGTTTTTGACACCAAATGCATTATTTTCCCGAGGCCCCGCAAAACCCACAGCCGGCACTGATCTAGTTACAAGTATCTACATACAAATTAGACACTTTTTGAAATATGTATCTGTATCTGTATCTAGATATTTAAATTTAAGTATCTTGTATGTGTATTTCAGATACAGTAGAACCCCAATTATCCGGACCTCGATTATCCGGATTTTTTCAAACGAGGAAATTATTTTACGCATTCGCTGTGTTACACCGCTGTGTATCGGTTTTCACGTCATGACGTGTCTGGACATGCGATTTAAATATTTTCTTTTGATATTACCGATATGTCATCGAAAAGAAAACGTGTTGTACTATCTTTAAAAGACAAATTAGATATCATAAGTGCATTGAAATGAGGTGACTCGGGACGTTATTGGTATGATATATAAGGCGTCGGCACTTCCACAATATTGTATATAAAAAACAAGGTGATAAAATTACACAGTTTACTGAACGTATATACATATATCTATAAAAAAAGATTCATGCATAATGAACGTAATTTTTCTTTCCTATTTCTCTTCACTATTTTTTTTTTTTTCGATTATCCGGATTTTTCGTTATCCGGTCTACCTTCATCCCCGACCTAGTCCGGATAATCGAGGTTCTAGTGTACTGTGATTGTTACTTTATTTTTATATGCTGATATAATAGTTTAATTATAAATTGTAATTTTAAATATTTTGTTTTTACTATAAACAAAATTCAGAAAACAATTGAAATTCTGACGTTTACAAATTAATTTTATATGGAAAATAAATATATATATATATATATATACTCGTTTTCGTAGCTTTTGAACGGCCGTAAAAATGGAGGTATTTAGGTATACTAGCGTCGACCAATCAACGCAGTTACGTCACATGACGTAATAAACGACTGTATTGTCTGGAACAATACAATCCTTTGTTACGTCGTGTGACGTAATTGCGTTGATTCGCAGGCGCTAGTATACCTCAATAGTAGGTACACATAAGAAAAATGGGACATTAGTAATGAAAACTAAGTTTTTGAATAACTATTATTGCTATTTTGATGAACAATTTACTAAAAACATATGAAAAATTATATCCACACAAGTCGTTTGGGAGTGGACTGTGATTTTGTGAAGCTTTGGGCAAGACAAATTAAGGCCCTTGCAAAGTATCCAGTCATTGAAAATACAGTTTGATAATTTTTTTGAGGCATTTCTTCACTTGAGGCCTGGGGCTAGTCCGCCTCACCCAAGGGCCGGCCATGCTAGTGTGGATATTAAGTTCATTTCCTAATTGAAATCATTAAGATAAGTAGGTGTGTTTTCTAAAGGACGTAAAATTGAATAAATTATTAAACGTTCATATAAATTTAACTTGTAATCCTGAGAATGTCAACTGAAATTTGGTTTATAAATTAAATTTGTATGGAATGAGAAAAAATATTAATAATCACATATTTTTTATCAGTAATTATTTATTTGTGATCAAAAATGATCGTGACATTACACGAATTCCACTTCAATTAGGGCTAACATTTGATTGAAAGGAACATCTTCTTAACAAGAACATAGCTGCGTTACTATAAGAGTAACATTATTCTTATAGATACGCAGCTCATACGTCAGCACATGGCTAACACAATACATACGTTATTTAGTACAAATTTATTCCGTAGAACTGTGTTTTACCTTGAATTTAGTGGGCTTTTTGGTACGTGACGGTTATTTTTGAACAGCTTGTATAATACTGATTAACATGCTCTGTTTGTTTGGTAAAAAATATGGTATTTTCATTTTTCAGTGTTTTTTCAAAAGTATCTAGCTGTATCTAGATATTTTTTTAAATGTATCTCTTACAACACTGAGTGTTGTATAATATTATTGTAATATTGTATTATTTCAATATAGGTCCGAGTGGTAGTGGAAATAAGTATTTTAGTTTTGTGCCCTGTATTTTAATCAATTTTCAATAATAATTGTGCTGCGAAAATTAAATTTATTTCATTAAAGTAATATTGGGTGAGGTTGTGTAAAATTTAGTGAGGTGTTAGAATACGCCATATCTATATGGTCTCCAACCCAACAGAGTTTGATTAACAGACTGGAAAACGTGCAAATCAAATTTTGTAATTACGCACTTTATAAATCGGGTATTCATTACAGTGCTGTACCGAGAGGTGAACAACTATCCGCACTTAATTTGAAACCTCTACAAGATAGGCGTCGGATTTTCGACTTATGTCTACTCCATAAGATAATGAACGGTACCACTGACGTTCCTGACATCCTCGCTAAAGTTGGACTGAGAGTTGCACCATACCCAACAAGGAACGTGGATTTATTCCACCTTACCAGGCGCCGAACATCTTACGGACTCAACTCCAGCCTGGACAGAATGTGCAAGCTCTACAATGACCTGGCCCCGGATTTGGATATTATGTGCTCTTCATACATTGCATTTAAAAATAATCTAAACCGTTTACTTTAGTCCTGTTTATTTAGCATTTTTGTTTTTTTAATATATTTTTTGTAATTTTTTGTTGTTTTTTTTTTAATATTGTGTAATTTAGGTAATTTTATCCTGTATAGACTTAAATAAATAAATAAATAAATAAATAAATAAATAAATAAATAAATAAATAAATAAATAAATAAATAAATAAATAAATAAATAAATAAATAAATAAATAAATAAATAAATAAATAAATAAATTAATAAATTAATAAATTAATAAATTAATAAATTAATAAATTAATAAATTAATAAATTAATAAATTAATAAATTAATAAATTAATAAATTAATAAATTAATAAATTAATAAATTAATAAATTAATAAATTAATAAATTAATAAATTAATAAATTAATAAATTAATAAATTAATAAATTAATAAATTAATAAATTAATAAATTAATAAATTAATAAATTAATAAATTAATAAATTAATAAATTAATAAATTAATAAATTAATAAATTAATAAATTAATAAATTAATAAATAAAATTTATATTTGGTTACCACTGGTATGTTAGACAAGTGATAACATTGCTAATAAAATGCCTTTTTATTTAATTATTTATTATTTACCTAAACAAATAAACATCACACTGAGTAAAAAATGACAGCACAAATATATACATACTTTTTAACAAAATATGAATGTTGCGATTTACGTTCCAGAATAATAAGTAAATCAAATATTACATTTTTATATTAAAAATTGTGGCTACTACAGCAGTTTTGTTTTGGCTATATAGGTTACGTATAAGTAGCATTCCTTTTACAACAAATCTTAAGTATTCTCACCTTACCTTAGTTTGTCTAAGTTTTGAGAGCGTTTTGTTTATACAACTAAAAGTAAAGTAAAATAAGTTTTTCCTCCTCTTTTATTTTTAATGTTCTTTTCAGACTCTTTTTCGTTAATTGTTCTTTATAGACAAAAATAGTTTATGTACCGATGTGAATAAAAATATTCCATCATAATTCGCTCCTTTTGTATTGCATAGCATTACTTAGGTAAACCAAGTCAGTTTATTTAGCCATGCCAAGCCAAGCCAAGTATTTTACTTGTAAATGGAAAGAACCTATTGTTTGTTTTCAAAGATATTTACAAAGAAACAAGAAACCATATAAATAACGGAGGAAAATACAGCGAAGAATTCTGGACCGAACAAGGATTACGGCAAGGATGTCCGTTAAGCCCAACTCTGTTCTCCATGTACGTGTCGGATTTAGAAGAAGTTTTTCAAAGAGAGCAAACAGGCGGACTGGTAGTAGGCAATACAAAATTTATCTCTCTATCCTATGCAGACGATATAGCTATTGTTGCAAAAACAGAACAAGAAATGAGGAAACTCCTTAAGTGTTTTAAGAAGTACTTACACAAGAAAAAACTGAAGTTAAACGCTGCTAAATCTAAAATTATGGTATTTAAGAAAGGAGGAGGCAGAGAGACTCAAAATAAATGGGATTGGTGTGGAGAAGAAATTGAGCAAGTGAAAGAATATGGGGGCCCAGAAGCACATATCAGGACCTTAGTAAGGAAATCAATGCAAGCATTGCCGCAAGTATGGGGCATAGGTGAGAGGAAATTTAAAGGAGATATGAAGATAAGGATGCTCATGTTCAACTCCATAATCAAGAGCATAATGATGTATGGAGCGGAAATATGGGGTTGGGAGGACCAAGAGAAATTAGAAGTAGTGCAAAATAAATATATTAAGTGGACATTGGCTCTAGACAAATGTACACCGCAGTACATAATATTAGAAGAAGTGAAAGTTGACAACATCAGGATAGAAGCTACAAAAAGAGCAATTAAATTTGAAGAGAGGATAATAAGACATCCAGAAAAAAAATTGCAAAACCAATGCTGGGCGGAAATAGAAAGAAAATTGGAGCAAAGAAAGATTGAATCCAAATGGGAAGTAAAAAGAAGAAAAAGACTTGAATATAACGGCTACTCAACAAGGGAGATATCTATAAAAAGGTTGGGAGGACAAGATGTGACACTGGAAATAAGAGATAGAATGAGGGATATCTAAGGGCAAGAAAGAAGCGAGAACCTAACAAATTCCAGATATAACGGCAAATATGTAAAGACTTGGACGACACAGATACCAGAGTACCTAAAAACAAAAATGAACGGAGATAAGAAGAAAATAATAGCGAGATTTAGGTGCGGAAATGAGGAAAGGGAAAACGGATACTGGAGAAAGGATGAACAAAGAATGTGCAGGTTGTGTGGAGAGGAAATAGAAACCATAGAACACATACTGAAGAATTGCGGAGAAATGAAATATAAAGAAGAGACAAGAAAATATGTGCTGTGTGATTCAGGTCCAGGATGGACATGGATGGAGGAAGTCTTGGAGAGAAGAAGGAATTTGAAGCGAAGATACCCTAGTTAGCAATAATTATAGTTTTTTATGTGAAATATAAAGTTAATAATGCAAATATGTAGATATAGCCGAAAGGTACATAAATAAAGTATTATCTATCTATCTATTGTTTGTTTTCTTACCTAAGAGGCCACTTAGGATTCCGGTAGCCATGCTAGCGGCCGGACAAACTGTGCCAATGACATCAAGCGCTATATTCGCCACCGTCATAACGGCTGCTATCACTGCCTTTAATACCGCCAGCTTCATCTTTCTTCTTGCTTCTTCTGTCCTCTTCTTTATCTCATCTATTAGACCATCGAAAGCTTTTTTAAATTTATTCGACGTATTTATAACTCGATCGTGGGTTATTTCAATTTTTCTTTTAATATCAAATATTTTGCTGAAAATCAGTAACTTTGCTTTGTGCAATTCGAGTCTTCTTATTTGGTTAAATCTATATTGTTCGTAAATTTTTATATGATTCTTTAATTTTAGCAGATAATGTGTAATATTAGGGGTCATATCTGGTTTTTTAGTTCCCATAATGAGATTTCTTTTACTTTTTATAGAACCTACCAAAAAGTTACGTATATCATTGAGATAATTTGTGCAATTAGTTTCAATAGTTTCATTTGTAGTAGATACGTTAGGGCAAGTGTTGAGATTAGTACAGTTTTTATCTTCGCAAGTGGCATTAATTCGAAATAGCAACGATTCATAAAAGGAACTATAGTGGATAACATATCGTAGTTCAAAATATTGATTTTCTAAACTCAAAAATTCTAAACAAAATCCTTTAATGTCGTACATATCAGTTATTTTTTGTTCCTTTTCTAGTTTGTTATAAAATTTTAATATTTTCAGTTTATGTATTTTGTTTACTAAATTTTCACGAGCAAATGTTTTGTAATTAATAATAGGCCAATATTGCTCTTGAAACCCTGTTGCATTTTTTGGATACTTCATGTTTACGGTGTAGTAGTTGTCCTTGCCGTGAGCACCACTTTTGGCGCGAGAGGATGGAGGATATATACAAGGGGCCACACGTATTGGTATGGGTATTTCAAACCAAAAAAAGGTCAACTTGGGATACACATATTTATAATAACAAGGACATTTTTGTAAACCGAAAGTTATCCATCCAGTAAAAAGGAAGCTAATGGCGAAAAAAAGATCATGTTCTTTGATTCCTCCTGGACCACCATCAGCGCCTTTTCCACCTCTGCCTTGGCGTCCGTCAGAGTTATTGATGGATATATCTATAGAGGATGTATTGTTGAGACCTGCAAATTAAATTGGGCTATAAACAGAGATAAATATCAAGGGACGGTTTCATGATACCGTCTCATGAGACTTATATGATATGGGTAGTAGGGTTGTACATCGAAGGCAATACATCGATGTTTAACATCGATGTTAACATCGGCACTTACTATCGATGTTGAAAAAGCATCGAAGGAAAAACATCGATGTATCGGAAACATCGATGTTTTATTAATATTAAAAAAAGCTATATATTTATATTATATAGGTTTTATTTAATAATGTAAAGATAAAATACGAAAAAAGTAACACATAATACACAAAAAGCATTTATTAGATTTTGAAATAGAAATATTCCTTTTTAATAGTAATTAATTTCACATTAATATTATTATACCCAATATAATAATCCTAATTTGTACCTACAGTCTATTCCAAACGATTAGGCGGAACTAACCGCAATTTTCATTTTTGTAATTTGTCATTAGATATTTTTTTATATATTGAAGTTGACTTTTCATGAACAAAATGATCAAAAGCTTCAATCAATCGGTAAAAGTAACTAGAATTGAAAATCTAGTTCCGCCTAAACCGAAGGAACAGACCTTACTATTTTTACATTTCTAAAATGAAATATTGTATTTTATTACTATACTAATATAGTAATCTTAATGTTAATTTTATATTATTTAACATAAAAATAACACTGTCATACACAATTATTTTTATACTTTTTTAAGTTGAAATAAAGTCTGTTCCATTGATTTAGGCGGAACTAGATTTTCAATTCTAGTTACTTTTACCGATTAATTGAAGCTTTTGATCATTTTGTTCAGGAAAAGCCAACTTCAATATATAAAAAAATAGCTAATGACAACTTACAAAAATCCAGGGCTTGGAGGAATAACCACTGGGAAAGTGTCAACAAGACTCAAAAAGAAAAAGTGTGTTGGCGTCGTTGGTCGTTCGCATTGTTTGCAAAAATTAGAAGTTTCTCCTTATTTTTCGTATTCTGCTAACTGCTAAGAAGAATAAGAACTAACACTATTATGGCCGGTATTATAAAGCAAAATAGTTTGCTACTAAATTTTAGTTAAGAGTTAAACTAATTTAAACCATAGATTTCGGTATTATAAAAGTTGGTTTAAAAAAGTTCCCAACTAAATCTACAAACTAAATTAGTTGACAGAATTTCTGGGTACTAAATTATAGTTGGCAACTATATTTGTATTAAATTTAAATAATAAGCATTTTGTTTACATTGAAATAACTTGTTTATATTATTTATACTAAAATATATACTATATAATAATAACTGCAAAATAAGGATAATATTGTACATAAAAAAAAAATTCATATTAGTAGATTTATATACATAATCAACATAAATTTACATATTATGTCATCAGTATCATCTGTCAGTAGTGTGTCATCTGTCAGTAGTGTTTCATCACCATTCGTTATGTTCCATTAATTTAGTTTTTCAATAACACTAACATTATCAGTTTTTTTGTTTTCCACTACATTTTTATATTTATGTACTATATCAATTAATTGCTCTTTTTCAATTTCTGTATAGTTTTAACCTCTATCCCGTTTTTTTTTTTCCATTTGATAATTCTTTTTCACTGTCAAAATTATAGGTAGGCATCTACCGGTCAGTTGTATAACTAACGTTCGGTCGGTAAATCTTGACACTAAATTGTTTTAGTTGTGAACTAGTTACTTAGTTGGCTGTTCTGATTTATAATACCGAAATTAAATAACTTGTTATATTAGTTGTCAACTAAATTTAGTTTGCAACTAGATAGTTGGTCCTTTGGTTAGGTTTTTATAATACCGGCCATTAGTATTGTTATATCACAATAGATGGCGCTTATATTTTGTGTATTAATTTTTATAAAAATAAATTTTTTTACAGTGACTGTATAAAGACAGTGTGGCCATACGATGGTCTCATTTTCTATTGGTCGAGCTGAAGTCCGCCATGTTTCTACCAACTTTGTTACAGATTATATATGGTTTACATGTGTTTAGCTTGTGTTTCAACAGATTTAAGTGATATTTTCAAATATTATACGTATATTTAGACGTTTAATAGTGAATATTGTTGTGTTTGTGATGAGTAATGTAGATAATGTAAACTGTGCACATATTTTAAATTGTTACAAATTAAAATTAAAAATAAGGAAACGTTTTGTTATGTTTAGGTTAAAAATTGCTGGGAAAAAAGGCTAAATGAACATAAAAAAACATTATGCCAGTAAATCATGGATAAATGGATGGTTTCACAATTATAAGAAGTATTTACTTTCATTAATTTTAATGTTATTCCATACTGATTTCATTTTATTTTTCACCTGACCATAATTTTAGTTGAATAAATGCATAATTGATAATATATACATCAGTTTTCTTTATTAATATATCATTTATACCATGAGTTCAAAAAGAAATTGCATAAGGGTTGGCTATGGAAAATAAAAGTAATGTCAACAGAAAGCTTTAGAATTAATTTACTGTCTGAATTAATTAAATCACTCTTGTTGTCATAAGTTATTTATTGTTACATAAAGCTTGTAGTATACATTATTTTATTTTTCCATAGCCAACTCTTATGTAATTTCTTTTTGAAGTCAGGGTATATAACATGTTCTGCTTATTCTTTTTTAATATGAAAATATCCTATTTTTTTTTTTTATATAAACATGCGTTTTTCAATACTATTTCGAGATATTTTAAAAAGACACATTTGTGCAAAAAAGAAATTGTATAACACAACAAACACAGGAAATACGACGGGATGTATAATTCACCCCGTTTGTAGATTCACACCTTCAGGGGTTGATTAGGCAAAATCCTGAAATAAGTTTTTCGGCATTTGTATGAGTAATCTTTGTAAGCAAAAACCAAGTCGGTATCTTATTGGTCCTAAGAGATATTAAGGAATCCTTGAAATCACATGTCACCCTTTTTCCCCCTTTGGGGCTGAAATTTATAAAACTGTCATTTCGAAATATTTTAAAAATACACCTATGTGCCAAAAAGTAATGTTACATCTCAACAATCACAGGAAATACGACGGGATGTATAATTCACCCCAATTGTAAATTCACCCCTTTAGGGGTTGATAAGAACAAAATCCTGAAATTAGTTTTTCGGTATTTGTATGGGTAATTTTTGTAAGCAAAAAGCAAGTCGATATCTTATTGGTCCTAAGAGATATTAAAGAATCCTTGAAATCACATATTACCCCTTTTCACCCTTTAGGGGTGAAATTTAAAAAAACTGTCAAAACCATTTCGAAATATTTTAAAAATACACCTATGTGCCAAACAGTAATGTCACATCTCAACAATCACAGGAAATACGGCGGGATGTATAATTCGCCCCAATTGTAGATTCACCCCTTTAGGGGTTGATAAGGACAAAATGCTGGAATTAGTTTTTCGGTTTTGTATGGGTATTTTTTGTAAGCAAAAAGCAAGTGGATATCTTATTGGTCCTAAGAGATATTAAAGAATCCTTGAAATCACATATTACCCCTTTTCACCCTTTAGGGGTGAAATTTTAAAAAACTGTCAAAACCATTTCGAGATATTATAAAAAGACACCTATGTGCCAAAAAGAAACCTTAGAACTCAACAAACACAGGAAATACGACGGGATGTAAAATTCACCCCGATTGTAGATTCACCCCTTTAGGGGTTGATTAGGGCAAAATCCTGAAATAAGTTTTTCGGCATTTGTATGGGTAATCTTCGTAAGCAAAAACTAAGTTGATATCTTATTGGTCCTAAGAAATATTAAGGAATCCTTGAAATCACATGTCACCCCTTTTCACCCTTTGGGGCTGAAATTTAAAAAAACTGTCAAAACCATTACGAAATATTTTAAAAATACACCTATGTGCCAAACAGTAATGTCACATCTCAACAATCACAGGAAATACGGCGGGATGTATAATTCGCCCCAATTGTAGATTCACCCCTTTAGGGGTTGATAAGGACAAAATGCTGGAATTAGTTTTTCGGTTTTGTATGGGTATTTTTTGTAAGCAAAAAGCAAGTCGTTATCTTATTGGTTCTAAGAGATATTAAAGAATCCTTGAAATCACATATTAGCCCTTTTCACCCTTTAGGGATGAAATTTTAAAAAACTGTCAAAACCATTTCGAGATATTATAAAAAGACACCTATGTGCCAAAAAGAAACCTTATAACTCAACAAACACAGGAAATACGACGGGATGTAAAATTCACCCCGTTTGTAGATTCACCCCTTTAGGGGTTGATTAGGACAAAATCCTGAAATAAGTTTTTCGGCATATGTATGTGTAATCTTTGTAAGCAAAAACTAAGTCGATATCCCATCGACCCGAAGAGATATTAAAGAATCCGTGATAACCCAATACAAATCTGGAATAAACATGGCGGCTACAGTTCATATGGCCACACTGTCTTTATACAGTCACTGTAAAATTTTTAAGATTCCAACGCCTCTAGCGGTAGTTTCTGAATTTCAAAGTTTAAACATCAACATCGGTAGTAGACATCGATGTTTTATCGATACTATCGCCAGCTGACCATCGATGGTAAAAACATCGATGTTTTTAAAACAAACATCGATGTTTTCGATACATCGATGTTTTTTCCCCATCCCTAATGGGTAGGCACGTCTCCAAAGGTTTCATTTGGTAACAGTAATGGGTCTAACTTACGTTGTAATATCTTTATCGGTACACGTTGTAAGCAGTGTTGCCACCTTGAGGGAAATTTCCCTTTTCGTGGGAAATTTTCACCTAATTTTTTAAGAATGGGAAAAAAGAGAATTATTTCTAAATTAGTTACAAGTCGTGAGAAATTTGGAAAATTTATTAGAATATTATTAGAAACTTATATTATATATTATAAATCTTTAATAATTATTTTTTTTCTTTTAATTAAATATTTTGCGGTCGAATGCTGGCTCAACAGCAACACGGATTTTATAATTATTGGTGGCAGCCTTGACAGTAACTGATGTGTTTTGTAATTTTGCTTTCTATTTGCTATCTCTATACAAGATTATTAAAGTAAAGGTTGTCTCGTAACTTCTGACCAATCAGAGCGTGAGAGGGAATACGTCACATGTATGCGTAGTTCAAACTAGCATACAAAATTAATATAGATGTTGAATGTTTTTAAATATTTTTATTGACTACATTCATAATAGATATTTATTGCAATCTGGTTCTACTGAATAAATTATAAATAAAAACCTAAGGAAATTTTATACTGATTTATATAAAATTTAAGGTGATGGGTATTTGTATTATAGTTAATAAATAACAATAAAATTCAAATTCAAATTTAAATTTATTTCCCAAATTCAAAAATATATAGATACATACATACATATATACATAAACAATGTTTCCTATAGTTACGAAAAACAAACATGTATAACAGTATCTCCAACAAAAGCAAAAATTTATAAAATATAAGATGGACAGCTAAACACACTAAGCAAACAAAGCTTGTATTGTGCTCAGCTGATTCTTCTAGATTATGCGAATCATTAGAACTTGCAAAAGAAAATAAGAAATCAGTATAATTAAACATGCATTGACATATTATGTACTGAATGTATTAAAAAACATTCTTTGTGTAAAACAAACATTTCCATGTAAAAAAAACTTGTTAAGAATACTCAAAAACTTTAAGAAACAAATTGTTGTTATCTGATATATATTTTTTTATTTCATTAATAAAAATTTTGAGCTTATTAATTTTTCTGAGGTGTGTAGGAATAATATTATAAAGTATTGGACCGAAAAAATTCATATTTCTTTGACAGAGACTCTTTTTTAGAATAGAAATTTGTAGGTTATAATTATTGTTGTGTCTGGTATTGTAATTGTGATTAATTAAATCATTATTTTTATCTTTTTTATAATAGTAAATAATGGCATTCAGAATATATAGATTTCCAACGTTAAATATGTTATTTTCCGTGTATAGTGAATCTGTTGAGAAATGATAACCATTTTTTAAAATAATTTTTAATATGCTATTTTGAATAATTTGTAGATTATGAAGTGCATTATTATAGAGACCACCCCAGCAAGTTACACCATACCTAATGATAGACTCTACAAGGGATGTATAAATAATTTTAATTGTTTTAATATTTAGTATGTCTCTAATGCAATAAAATTTTGGAATCAAGTTTCTGATTTTTTTTACTATACTTTCAATGCGTGTGTCCCATCTCATGTGTTGATCGATCATAACACCGAGGTATTTTAAGGTTTTAACTTTTTTTTAACATTCAGATGTGTTATTAATTTTAATTTCTAGAAAGATTGGTTGTCCTGGGGACGATAAAGAGAATGAAATAAATTTAGATTTATTGAAATTTAAAGTGAGTAGGTGCGAATCTAACCATTTTTTGTTTAAATATAAAATAGACCTTGAGATGTTTTTTCAAGGGTTTCTGACCATGTATCTCCTGCAAATATCAGTGCTGTGGCATCAGCATAAGAAATTATTTGCCCACTATTTTGTAGATTACATAAGTCATTTTTATAAATTAAGAACAAAATGGCTGAGATTACGGTACCTTGTGGGATACCAATTGAAACCAGTAGTTTCAATTAGAACTAATTGTTTTATTAATTTTTACACACTGAAATCGATTTGATAGGTAGCTTTTAAAAAGTTTTAATACTGTTGCTCTAATACCTAAGTCTTCTAGTTTGTTTAGAAGAATATTATGAGGCACAGTATCAAAAGCTTTAGCCAGGTCCAAGAGAACTGTAAGGGTTTTTTTTTTATTATTATTTAAGTTTGAAATTATTTTTGATGTAAGTGTAAGAATGGCTGATTCAGTGTTAGAACCTTGAATAAATCCAAATTGATTAGGTGAGATAAACTTTAGTTTATCTAAGTACTGTAATAATCTTGTTTTTAATACACTTTTCGAGAATTTTCGCAAAATTATTAATCTAACTGATTGGTTTGTAATTATTCGTATCACTTTTATTTCCTGCTTTAAATAAAGGTGTGATTATAGATTCCTTGAAGTAATCAGGAATTATGCCTGTAACGAAAATTAAATTGAAAATATGTTTTAAAAGTACTCGAAGATAATTTATCAGGCCCAGCTGAATTATTATTTTTTAGATCATGTATGTATTCAATAAGTTCATTTTCATTTATTGGTGTCAAAAACATAGGTATGCTAGAGTTATTTTTGGAGGCCAGGGGTGGATTTTGAGTTGAGATTTTTGAAGCCATTAATTTACCCACTTGAGTAAAGTGATGATTAAAAATATTCCCTATGTCTAGTTCATTGGTATATTCAATATTATTTTTTTTAAAATTTTGATATATTATTATACTTATGTGATATTTCGTTTGCTTCATCAGCTATGATTCTGAAAATATTTTTAAAATTATTGTTAGCTTCTTTAATTTTCGTTTTGTAATATTCATTTTTTGTAAATTTAATGATTTTGTTTAATTTATTTCTATAGTCATTATTATCTAACTTTGCTGATGGATTATTTTTGTTTTTATTTACTTTAAATTTAAGTTTATCTCGATGTTTAATTGATTTTAGAATACCGTTTGTGATCCAAGGTTTGATTTTATAATTTTTTTTCTTAATTAAGTAGAAAGTAGAAGAATGTAGATTAATAATATTAGTATATTTTTGTAAAAATGTATCAGTTGCTGCATTTGGCTCTGCAGATGTTAGAACCGAGTTCCAATTTTCTTGTATCAAGGCTTTATTCAGAGCGTCATAATTTATCTCAGTTCTGTAAACATAATTTTTAGGGTTTTGTAGGTATGACCAAAAAACCCTTATACCGTCATTTTATCGTATGTCTGTCTGTCTGTCTGTTCGGTAAAAATTGTAGCCAAACGGATAAACCTAGAGAGTTGAAATTTGGCATGCTTGTACAACTTTTTGACCCGCACATAGGAAAAATACTAAAACATCTAAAAAACATATCCCCTTAAAAATATAAACAAATATGTGCTCATCGAAAAAAAAAAAAAATTTTTAAATTCTGAGTAGGGTATCAAATGAAAGCCCTTAGTACGTGGATTAACGATCAAAATTTTATTTTTGCAAAATAAATTATTTTGACACGATTTTTGTCAAAATTGTGCAAAAAAAATTTTGTCCCACACCCTGTAGCCCAGATGGTTTAAACTAAAAATCTGAAAAAAATCTAAGTAATGGATATTGGTGTGAACCGGAATAGTACAACAGGAATTTTTGATCAGATTATGTTTTCGGAAAATAATGCATTTTTTGTGTTTTTTACCAAAATATGTTAAATATTTAATTCGCTATGTAACCTAGTTGATACGTCAGCGCTCATAGCGATGTGCGTTTAGTCATTGGTTTTCTAATTTGTCAAACACGTAACTTGCAAACTAGAGTTCGAATCCTGTCAATTTTAATTTTTTTTGTTTTTTTTGCAGTTTTCTTTTGTTTAAATTATTTTGTCAAAATTCTAGTTATATTTTGGTAAATGTTGCATTTAATTTTTAAAAGCGTAAATTTAATAACCAGTGGGAAGTGTTGAAATTATAATTTAATTCTGTTTGATGTATACGTAATCAGAGGGCGGGGTTAATGATTTAAGCAACCAATAGAAGCCATAGGCGCAATTTTCAAAATATTAATGAACCTTGCTATGTAAAAAAAATACTGCACATATTTAGAAACTTAAATAATGGTATTAGGCATTCGAATTAAAATTCATAAAAAAATATTTTGACATAAAATTTGTTTTGTCATCCCAAATAATCATCATTCAGTTATTAAATACCTGCAAAACCCTGAAATGTGTGAAAATTCACACTTCACATCAATTTTTTATTAAATACTTATTATTTATAATGAAATTAAAACGTATAGTTATCGGATAATGATCTGTTATACTGTTTTGTAGTATAAAGGACTTGTTTTCAATTTTTTTACAAGAGTTAGATTTTTTACGTTAATGTGATCAATACATGAGCTGGATACAGCAGATACCCTTGTTGGTGCTGTAATGCTACTAGTGAAGTTATATGTGGCAATAATGTTAAGATATTTATGACAAATAATATCAGAAACATCCAGAGTATTAATGTTTAGATCACCAATAATTAACTCAATTTGTTGTTTGTCAAATTTTCTGATGCAGTGATCAAATTCATCGAAAACTGTGTGTATAATTGAAGAAGGAGATCTATATATTGCAATAATTCCAAATGATATTTTATTATAGGTAAAAGAGATTCTAGTAAAGGAGACTTCTGTTAATTTTATAATTTCAAAGTTACAGTTTAAGTTGTTCTTGTAGAATATTGAATAGAAATTGGAATACCCTGTTATATAGTAATTAGATAGATTCTCAATATGCCAAGTTTCAGACAAAATAATAATATCATAACAAATTGATTTTGTTTCCTCTAAAAATAATAAAAGATTACTAAAATTTTTATTCAGGCTGCTAATGTTTAGGTGTATGATGTTAAAATTAAAATTTTTATTATTATTAGCTATCTTTAAGTAGTCATCAACTGAAAATGTTTGTTTCGAAGGTGAGACATTAGAAATAGAGTTCTCAATTTGGTTTAGAAGTGTAACAGTGTTCATTAAGAAGCATAAATATATTAAGTGAAAACTAAAATCAAACTTATAACAATTCAAAACAAAGTGACGTAAGACACAAAAATATATAAATCTTATATGAACTTGGCAGCGACAACTATATCAGTAGCGGCTGGTGAGTAAAATATTTGGGGGGACACTTTTTTTCCCATATATATCTATTAAAATATAGTCGTACGAGAAAAAAGTAAATAAATAAAAAATACCTGAAAATATGTTCTGCAACTAGAAAAACTGACAAATCTGGCACTATTTATTAAGATTTATGGTCAATATTATTATTATCATTTTTGTAGTTATTACTTCTATTATTTTATTATTATTATTAAAATTGCAATATTATTAAGACAATGCTTTGTAGTCAGAAACATAACATATTTGGTTATTAATTAAGCAGATACCTACACATGTATTTAAATATTAGATTTAACCTTTTCGTTATGTTCTTTAATTGAACGTTTATATGCAGTATCAAGTTGAAATCGTATATTTACCGAACCCAGCGTGGTAAATTTGACCGAATAATGCATATGTTTATGAGACACATTATGTTTAAGAACTTTATCTTTGAAATGTTTAATATCTTTAACACTATTTACTGTCTTTATTTCATATGCGTCTGATGAGCAAATCAAACACACGAAACAAAAAAAAAACATTTATTTATCACATCCACACAACCAATTTGTATTTAAATATTGTTTTTCACTAAACTTTCTATTAAATGTTCTATTTCCATTTTTATCCTGTTGGGAAATATTTAATTTTGGCCGATGAGGACCCATATTTTTACCGACCGCCAACATATATAAGGGAGGTATTGTGATCATACCGATTTCGAGATTTCGTTGGATCTCCACGAATTGAGGTCCCTACATAACGGTTTGACTATTTTTAGCATGATGTCTGTCCGTCTGTCCATCTGTTCGTCCGTCCATCTGTCCGTCTGCCTGTCTGTTTGTGTACATGTGTAGAGCAAATTCGGCTAAAATGATTTTTATGAAACTTCATATTTAAGCTTCTACCATCAATGGCACGAGTTGATCAACTTTTGGTAAAAATCGGTTGACTAAAAATGGGAATTTACTCGTGTCGATTTTAAGATTTTTGCGAATATTTAGCAACAGAAAAAATATTTCGAAAAAATTTATTTAACAAAAGTTGCTATAAATGCAATAACTTATAACTTTTATTTGAGATGTTTTTTGATGAAACGAAAAATTTGTCGTAAATTTTTCTAAAATTTTTTCCAAGTCTCAAATTTTTATACTTATATGTAACGTTTCCATGGTCATGATAAATAATATCTCTGTTAGAAAATATTAGGCCAAGTTATTTCTTCTCTGCATATTTTATACAAGTACTTTATAATGGCGGTCGGTCCTGTGGTGGCCACAGCTGATTTTTTATTAATAATTTTGTTTCATAGTTAAGCACGTTAGTTTTATTAAAATATACAGTATATTTTAATAAAACTAACGTGCTTCATTCGATTCATTTTCACGTTTAAGTACTTGTCACAAATCACAACGACCGAACTAAGCTACGGGACAGGACCGCCCCTAGCATTTGCGGGGCCTGGGGCAAAACTGTAATTGCGGGGCCCCAAAACTGGATTTGCGGGGCCCCATCTATATATATATTGAATAAAGATATTTTCTTTAATATTATTAACTATTAACAAAGTACACATACTTATATTCAATGAAGATATAATTTTTTCCAACTATTTATAAAACTTGGAATAATATTTTTAATGTATTTTATTATTTGATGGTCGAAGTGCGGGGCCCTTAAAGGCGCGGGGCCTGGGGCAGGTGCCCCACTTGCCCCCGCATAGGGGCGGCCCTGCTACGGGACACTGGCCGTAATTCACTAATACATACAACACTAACCTTCTCCGCTGTTGCCGTTACTAGTAAATTTTTGCTACATATGTAAATAAGAACATTAGATATTGCATGTGGCAACGCTGTATCTTGGGACACTCCGTGGAGTGTCCTTCCGGACGTTGCTGTCTTGATTTAAATTTTTTAAATCTAACATTTATATGAAAAATCTTTGAATAAGAAATAATAAAAATAAAAATATGCAGATATATCTAACTACTTTAATGCAATTTTAAAGAAGTATAAATAAAGTATTAAATTTAGTTTTTTATTAAAATTTTTTAGGAGGGCACTGTCCCAGCGCCTCCCTGTCTCAGCCGCCACTGAGCTATATACCTGACAGATTAATAGAAATATGAAATGTTACCTGTAGATAAAATCTTCAACAAACAGCATGTCTTATTTTGTGTAAATTACATAACATTTTTTAAAATGTAGTGTGATATTTTATACAACTTTAAGATATGTCCGACATATGCGTTATACGACTTATGACATTTTTGTGTTTTACGTAAATAATACCGTCTCTCGACCATGCATTAGTGAAGCCGTATTTCTCAGTTGCCGTTTTTAAAAGATTTACATTATAGATAGTAAGATCCTCTTTAATAACAATACTAGAACCTTTCATTTTTTTTTAAGACTATACACACGCGCACGTTCATTATATGTTGCAAATTTGAAGAATTGTTCTAGGTTTATCACTCATTTTTTTACCAACGCGATGTGTTCTGTCCAGAGAGATTCTATTAATGTCTAAGTTTAAATTGTTGTGGAAGATGTTGAGCACTAGATCATCGGTGTCTTCATTCTCCTGCTCGGGCGCTCCAAAGATTCTGAGCGAATTTCGACGGGAGTACTGGTCGAGTTGACGGATTCGATCTTGGGCGTCGTTTAACTCCTTTTCTTTCTCGTTCAGCTTCGATTCCAAAATATTAGATTTTTCACTAACCTCTTTAAGTTTATCTTCATATTTTTTTATAACGATAGCAAAGAGAATTTTCGCTAGTTCCTCTAGAACCGCCGGTGTTTTCAGCGTCTCGTTTACCATTTTAATAATTTCATTCTCCGTGTTCCCATTGGGACTTTTGGAGCTTTTATGCCTCATTTTCATGCGGGTGTTGGAAGTGTGGACCAAAAAATTCAACCAATAGGATCGCTTTATTTTGAAAAAACCCGTACCATGGTATCGTAGGCGCGGTGTCGCAAGTTCAGAAATTTCAACTCTAGCGCCGGCCGCACCGTCGAAACCATAGAAACAGATATATTTTTTCGGAATGGTGAATTGGTTGGTGTCATTCTCATGTAATTGAAATAACTCTCTGTGTCTGTTAGCCTCATTTCTTGCAACAAGTTAAAATAATCACCCTGTTGCCGTCTATTTTTATATATGGGGCGTACCCACCATTGCTTTTCTTCATATCGCATTAAGTCTAAATATGCATAAAAAAGAGCTAGACGTCTCCTTCGATTTGACGACATATTTAATGAAATTGAAAAACCGTTTACTCCAAACACTTGTATAAACTTTTAGGTTAAATTTGGGTTATATACAAATGTCAAAACCGAAAACGCGCCCTTATCACGCCTCCAACCCCACCATGAAATTCGAACTTGTAAATATAACACCACGCCTCTCACCCCTGTCACGCCTTTGACACTACCATGAAAATGAGGCATTACCCGAACGAGTTTGAGAAATTTAAACAATTATTATTCATGCGAATGAAAAATAATAAAATATTTTTTAGCTGCACTTATACCAAGTAAGATACTTCACTCCAACATGCAACAAGATCTCGATAGTATCACTGCATGGTGCACAATATGGCTTCTTCCCCTCAACATTTCCAAATGCCAAGTGATTCACTTAGGAAAGAATAACACAGGACATCAGTACCACATAATGGGCAATGCTATCCAACGCGTCGAGTCTAGAGTTGATTTAGGAGTCACTATAACCTGGAATCTCGACTGGTTCACTCACATTCTCCAAGTAGTCAAAAAGGCAAATAAAGTTTTCTACCTGGTCGGTAAATCTTTCCCACCGCTTACTCCTACACTATTTCGCAAAATGTACCTACCCTATATCCGCCCACTCCTTGAATTTGCATTTGTTGTATGGGCGCCTTATTTACAACGCGACATACAGTTGTTAGAAGGAGTTCAGAGACGAGCTACCAAACTCCTGAGAAGTTTAAGGCACCTGCCATATAATGTTCGTCTAGAAAAACTCGATCTCCCACTACTGGCAGATCGAAGAACCCGTGGTGACCTGATCCAGATGTATCGAATAACAACTGGAAAATTCTCCGCAGACATGTCCGCATTATTTCAACTTAAGGCTGCGTACAACCCCCGGAGGTTACTAGTTTCTTATACAAAACTAACAATATGAAATAAAATTAGTATCAATCTATACATCAAATTTTGCACCGAATTTGTATCTATCTAATAAGATAGTTTTAATTGTAGAAACATTTATAGTAAAAATATTATCGCTCAATAACTTAAAAATAGACATCAGCGATATTGTTCTGTAATTTTTTAAATCTATTTGTGGGTTTCGAATAACTTTTATATTTATATAGTTTTGAGTAGAAATGTTCAAATAATACGTCAATTTTTTTTCGACTTGATTACTTATAGTTTAGAGCTTTCGTCGAAAAATATTATACTTAAAGATAATAGAGTGCCACTTGGTACACGTATTCTTCGCGAAAAATAAATCATTTTTACCCGTAACACCAATTTTGAAAACCGCGGCAGATTCAAGAGGGCGGCAAAAATAGATTACCAAGTAGAATAACTATAAGTAATTTTAACAATACAACAAAATAGTTAAATCATATTTGTAGAATGAAGCTTTAGGTACAATTTGCCGCATCGTACGCAAATATGCGTCAATTGGTTTACAAGATGGCGTCTATAATGCAATTTACTTATTAACAACTACCTTACAGTTTTTTCTACAATTAAAAATATCCTATTAGATAGATAAAAATTCGCTGCAAATTTTGATGTATAGATTATTGTTTATTTTATTACCAATTATTAGTTTTGTATAAGAAACTATTGAGAACTATAGGGTTGTGCGCCGCCTTAATGCTGAAGTACGTCTTCGTGGTCACCACATAAAGTTTAAGCATGAAAAATACCGCACTCAACAACGTGAAAACTTCCTGTCCAACCGTATATTCGACATCGGGAATTCTCTCCCGGATGAAGCAGTCTCGGCCCACTCCATCAACAATTTTAAAAACAAAATTGCCTTCCTGTTTTCTTAAAAATTTATACTAATTGCTGTATACGTATATTGATGTTACCTCTTTTGTTTACCAGTGTATATTCTGTATTGTAACATTTTTAATTGTTATTTATATCATTGATCACAACAAACCACTGGCTTCTGCTATAGTCGGATTGGTAATAGGTGACTGTTCGTTGCTACAAGTATCGATATACAATACTATATGCTTTCTCTGTCTATATCATTATAATTATTTTATACCCATAGTATAGTGACGGTAGTTGTCAACTAACCTTCCAAATTATTTTAATAAAAAACAAAGCATTAGAATGAAACGGAATGATTCGTAGATATCTTTACTAATTTGAGCACGAAAATAAATTTACAGCAGTACTCAAACAAACAAAATTATTAATTTTAAGGTAATAATTATAAATACGCAAAAACTTATACTCATACGTAAATTTTGGATTATAATTTGTTGTTTAATTAAATTAAATTTTTATGTTTGTTAAAGTACTAAGTAATAAAATATTAAGTAAAAATATATTTATTCATATAATATATTGCTACAAGTTGTATTTAAATGTTTATTTTTATTTAAAAAAATAGTCACTGTAATGCATGATATCGTCGTCATCTGAACTATCGCTGTCATTTCTTGTATTTATTATTATTGGATTAATATCATCAACAATCCTTTCCCTTTTCCACCATTCATTTATTAAATATTCGATTTTTTAACAGATTTCGCCCAAGTTTCACAACTAATTTGAACACAGGCTACTTGCCACATTTTCAAAACTTCGTTATCACTATATCCGTTTTGACCAATATGTCTATCATAATAATTTTTTGTTATACCCCAAATTAGTTCAATGGGGTTAAACTGGCAGTGATAAGGAGGTAATCTTAGTACTTCATGACCATACGTTTGTAGCAATGTATCAATAAAATAAACTGGTTCAGATTTTAATTTCCTTCGTTTTTTCGTGTTTTGTTCGTGAGAAGTTCAGATTTATTACATTTTATAATTCTACGAATTGTTGATTCCGAAATCTTTAAGGCAACTGCTACTCTTTGACGAATACAAGATAGAGAAATAAGTGGCCCATTGTTCGGAATTAAAATATTCCAGCAGATTTAAAATTAAAGTTTGTAAATTTAATAATTGGCCGCAAGATCTATTAATTAATATTATTAACAGACACTGACAGCTAAGACAAATAACAAAAAACATTTTTAAAATCGCTGAAAAATGGTAACTAGATTATTATATAAATGCTCTACTTGATACATACATGTAACAGTCACCTATCAGCAATCCGACTTTATAATCAGTGTAATGATAATAATAAAACATTCAACCAAATGAACAAGTTGGCCACCGTCCAATTGTTCACCTGTTAACCTGGTTGATCACTTTCGTTAAAATGAACTGTTTACATGGTTCACTTTGGTTGATTCCCCTGTATTACTAGTGGGAGCTTCGTATAAATGCAGGTTTACTTACAAATCATGTATACAGAAAAAATCTTAATACTTACTTATAAAAATAATTTCATTTCCATGACCACCAAAACCTCCCTTCCCGCCATGTCCGCCATCAGATCCTTTGTTTGCCTTACATCCTTCAAATAAAGACATTTGCATAAGGAAGCTGAAGACAAGGTAAACCGCAAGGAAAAGTGCCACGCCAGCATTAGGAACGCAACGACCACCAGTCCATGCCTTTAAAAGTCCTGGTCCCACTGCCGAACCACTAGGTTTACAGGACATATTTTTAGGACAGTTGTCTTCAGCATGTCTGCCTTCAGTACCAATAATACCATCGTTAGCGTCCCCACCTCGTCCTCCGCGAGAAGTGATTATTAAATTTTTAGAATTTTCAATGTCGTCAGCTACACCTGCAATATAAAGAACTTTGAGGTTCTGACCTTAAAGGGAACACAGAGTTAATCTAAAATAAAATTTTTAACCAATAACCTAACCTAACCTAACCTAACCCAATTATGCAAATGCATTGTTTTAGGGAAAAAAATTCGGTATTGACATTAAGAGATGAGTTTCTCTATTTAAAACTCATTATGAGAGTTTTACTGTATTCTAAAACTTCTTAAACACGGGACAAGATATCACCAGTTACGCAATCACGGGAGAGGGTGTCACCTGTCAGCCAATCAAGAGACAGGCTGTCCCCAGTTAGCCAATCACGAGAACCTTAGGAAAAATTGACGTCACAATGTTACTGACACTACATAACAGACACTTGCTAATTATATAGTTAGATTACTTATTCATAAACTTTTTCTGATGGGAAAACAATTCATTTTTAGTCAGTACATTATATTAATATTGTTAAAACTAAAAATAATTTGAGACGTTTATTTATGACTACGAAAACCTATACATTTCTGTGTGTAATTATATTAGTAAATTCTTAGACAATAAATCTGCAAAATATTGTTCATATCGGTCAAAGGATATAACAGTGTTGAAAGTTTCTTTTTTATGCCTACGAAACCCTAGATATTTCTATATATAATTATATTTGTAAATTCTTAGAAAATAAATCTGCAAAATATTGTTCATATCGGTTAAAGGATACAGACGTGTCTAGAGTTTCTCGTTTATGCCGACGAAACCCTCAACATTTCTGTATGTAATTTTATCCGAAGTTTCTTAGAGAATAAATCTGCAAAATATTGTTCATATCGGTCAAAGAATATAGGAGTATCTAGAGTTTATTGTTTATGCCTACGAAACCCTAAACATTTCTATATGTAATTTTATCCGCAGTTTCTTAGAAAATAAATCTGCAAAATATTGTTCATATCGGTCAAACCGTATAGGAGTATCTAGAGTTTCTTGTTTATGCCTACGAAACCCTAGACATTTCTATATACAGGTGTCCCAGCCAAGTGGCTCACCATTGCTATCTTTCTTAATATTTTAGATAGAATTTCGGTTAAATGGACAAAGTTCGAGTATTTTACATAGGAAATATCATGACAGGCTCAAGAATATTTTTAGATGTTTCGTTGACCAGATATTTTGAAAATAAACATTTTTTAAAAATAGAATGCCCTGTATATTGTTGGGCCATTGGCCATTGGAAATCTGCAAAATATTTTTCATATCGATCATAGGATATAGGAGTGTTTACATTTTCTTGTTTATGCCTACGAAACTCTAGACATTTCTATATGTAATTATATTCGTAGATTCTTAGAGATTAAATCTGCAAAATATTGTTGATATCAGTCAAAGGATATAGGAGTGTATATAGTTTCTTGTTTGTGCCTACGAAATCCTAGAAATTTCTATATGGTATTTTATCCGCAGATTCTTAGAAAATTAATGTGCAAAATATTTTTCATATCAATCATAGGATATAGAAGTGTCTAGAGCAGGGATCGGCAACACGGCGTTTTATACGCCCTCAATAACATTTGAATTTATATTGCGCCCTTATTGACAAAAAGGTTGCCGACCCCTGGTCTAGAGTTTCTTGTATATGCCTACGAAATCCTGGACATTTCTATATGTTATTTTATTTGCAGTTTCTTGGAGAATAAATCTGCAAAATATTGTTGATTTCAGTCAAAGGATATAGTAGTATCTAGAGTTTCTTGTTTATGCCTACGAAATTCTACACATTTCTACATGTAATTATATTCGTAGACTCTTAGAAAAAAAAACAAATCTGCAAAATACCTGTCAATCAAGAGACAGGATGTTCCCAGTTAGGCAATCACGAGAACCTTAGGAAAAATGACGTCACAGTGTTACCCAGATCACAAACACACACTAGCTAATTATATATGTACGATAAGCTTTTGTAATGTAAGATGCTTTGTTTATTTTCTTTGTGTCTTGAAAGCGTCAACAAATCAACTAAATTGTCTACAAACTGTGCGACGAAACAAGGTATTCAATCTTTTTCACCATAAAAAATAAAAATTTAGTGTGAAAATTGCAGCTATAGTTCACTGCAATCAATCTAGAACCAGTGTTGTAATGTATCTAGGTATTTGTATCTAGATACAGTAACTAGATACTATGCAAGTATCTAGTTACTGTATCTAGGTACATTTTAAAATATGTATATGTATCTGTATCTAGATATTTAAATCAGTATCTAAGTATCTGTATTTCAGGTACTTTTTTCAGATACTTTCCTATTTTGTCTTTTTCAAGGTCTTTTTCAAAATATGTCCTTACGATTTTTCAAGTTGGTAATACATTTAGCATCATTCAGATATTTGAATTTTAAGTTTAAATTAACCAATCAGCGACCAGTAAACTCTTTCTTGCTTGGCGGGAGTAAAAACATGCTTCACTCTGAATCTAAACATGAGTGTGATATGACGTAGTTTTGCAATCTATATATATAAAAGGCAGTGTCCTGACTGACTGACTCACTCATCACCGCCCAGCCCGAACCCCTGGGCCTAGAAACTTGAAATTCGGAGAGTACATTCCCTTCATGATGTAAGCACCCAATAAGAAGGGATTTTTCGAAATTCCACTCCTAAGGGATGAAAAGGGGTGAAATGTGATTTCACGAATTACTTAATATCTCTTAGGGCCGATGGGATATCGACTTAGTTTTTGCTTACAAGTATTACCCATACAAATGCCGAAAAACCAATTTCGGGATATTGCCCTAATCAACCCCTAAAGGGGTGAACCTACAATCGGGGTGGATTATACATCCCGTTGTATTTCCTGTGTTCGTTTAGTTGCAAGATTACTTTTTGGCACATAGGTGTCTTTTTAAAATATCTCGAAATGGTATTGACAGTTTTTTGAAATTTTACCCCTAAAGGGTGAAAAGGGGTGAATTGTGATTTTAAGGATTCTTTAATATCTCTTAGGACCAGTAAGATATCGACTTGCTTTTTGCTTACAAAGATTACCTATACAAATACCGAATCACCAATTTCAGGATTTTGTCCTAATCAACCCCTAAAGGGGTGGATCTACAATCAGGGTGAATTATACATCCCGTCGTAATTCCTGTTTTCGTTTCGTTGCAACATTACTTTTTGGCACATATGTGTCTTTTTAAAATATCTCGAAATCGGTTTGACAGTTTTTTAAAATTCCATCCCTAAGGGTTGAAAAGGGGTGAATTGTGATTTCAAGGATGCCTTAATATCTCTTAGGATCAATAAGATATCGATTTACTGTTTGCTTGCAAAGATTGTCCATACAATTACCGAAAAACTTATTTCAGGAATTTGTTCTAATCATCCCCTAAAGGGGTGGATGTACAATCGGGGTGAGTTATACATTCCGTCATATTTCCTGTGTTCGTTTAGTTGCAATATTACTTTTTGGCACATAGGTGTCTTTTTAAAATATCTCGAAATGGTATTGACAGTTTTTTGAAATTTCACCCCTAAAGGGTGAAAAGGGGTGAATTGTGATTTTAAGGATTCTTTAATATCTCTTAGGACCAATAAGATATCGACTTGCTTTTTGCTTACAAAGATTACCCATACAAATACCGAATCACCAATTTCAGGATTTTGTCCTAATCAACCCCTAAAGGGGTGGTTCTACAATCGGGGTGAATTATACATCCCGTCGTAATTCCTGTGTTCGTTTCGTTGCAACATTACTTTTTGGCACATAGGTGTCTTTTTAAAATATCTCGAAATGGGTTTGACAGTTTTGTAAAATTCCACCCCTAAGGGCTGAAAAGGGGTGTATTATGATTTCAAGGATTCCTTAATATCTCTTAGGATCAATAAGATATCGATTTACTGTTTGCTTGCAAAGATTGTCCATACAATTACCGAAAAACTTATCTCAGGAATTTGTCTCAATCAACCCCTAAAGGGGTGGATTTACAATCGGGGTGAGTTATACATTCCGTCGAATTTCCTGTGTTCGTTTGGTTGCAACATTACTTTTTAGCACATAGGTGTCTTTATAAAATATCCCGAAAAGGCTTTGGTAGTTTTTTAAAATTTCACCCCTAAAGGGTGAAAAGGGGTGAATTGTGATTTCGATGATTCCTAAATATCTTTTAGGACTTAGTACCAATAAAATATCGACTTGGTTTTTTCTTACAATCATTACTCATACAAATGCCGAAAAACTTATTTTAGTATTTTGTCCTAATCAACCCCTAAATGGGTGAATTTACAATCGGGGTGAATTATACATGCCATCGTATTTCCTGTGTTTGTTGACTTATAACATACCTTTTTCGCACATAGGTGTCTTTTTAAAATATCTCGAAATGGTTTTGACAGTTTTTTTTTTTACCCCTAAAGGTTGAAAAGGGGTGAAAAGTGTTTTTATAGATTCCTTAAATATATCTTAAGACCCATAACATATCGGCTTGGATTTTGCTTATAAAGTTTACTCATATAATTAATTAAAAACATATTTCAGGATTTTGCCCTTATCAACCCCTAAAGGGGTGAATTTACATTCGAGGTGAATTATAGAATCTTGCGTATCCCCTGTGTTTGTAAAGCTATAATTTTCCTTTTTTGTATATAGGATAGGTGCATTTTTAAAATATTTAGAAAACGTTTTGATCATCTTTTAAATTTCTACCCCTAAGGGGGGTAAACTGGTATTTTTCATTCGACAAAACGTCCCTTCGAACTAAAAACCTTATATTCGAGGAGTATATTCGTACCATGGCGTAAGCGACCACTAAGAAAGGATTTTTCGAAATTCGGCCCCTAAGGGTTGAAAAGGGGTGAAATGTGTTTTTATGGATACCTTAATATTTCTTAAGACCTATAAGATATCGGCTTGGATTTTGCATACAAAGTTTACTCAAATTATTGTTTAAAAACATATTTCAGGATTTTGTCCTTATCAACCCCTAAAGGGGTGAATTTACATTCGAGATGAATTATAGAATTCTGCGTATCTCCTGTACTTGTAAGGCTATAATTTTCCTTTTTGGTATATAGGTGTCTTTTTAAAATATTAAGAAAGCGTTTTTACCCTTTTTTTAAATTCCACTCCTAAGGGAGTAAATTGCTATTTTTTTTATTCGACAGAACGTCCCTTGGATCTGAAAACGTGATATTTGAAGAGTATATTCCTGCCATGACGTAAGCGCCCACTAAGGAAGGATTTTTAGAAATTCGATCCCTAAGGATAGAAAAAGGAAGAAATGTCTTTTTATGAATTCCCCAATATCTCTTAAGACCGATAAGATATCTACTTGGTTTTTTCATACAAAGTTTACTCATATAATTGTTTAAAAACAAGTTTCAAGATTTTGCCCTAATCTACACCTAGAGGGGCGAATCTAGATTCCGGGTGTATTATAGAACCCTTCGTATAACCTGTGTATTTTAAATTGTAACATTGCTTTTTGGCATATAGGTGACTAAAATATTTAGAGAGTATGGTGACCGTTTTTTTTTAAATTTCACCCTTAAGAGGGCAAATTTATTATATATTTTTTTAATCAATAAGACGTCTCCCCGATTATTTCCTTACAGTTTTTTTAGACAGCTTATATATAAAAACTAATGTCTGTTTGTCTGTTCACTATACATTCCTAGACCCTAAATTAAATTAACATTTAAAAGACGATTTTTCTTTATTTTAAACTCTACTAATATTAAAATAATTTATTATTTCGATATATCTTGAATTATAGGCAAGAATCATTCAAATACCTCGAATTCGCAGTATTTATTAATGCGCGCTCACGATTCAAATTCTGCCCTCTAATTGGTGGGAGCCATTCTACAGTAAGACACTCATACGTACGTATGTTTGCCCACAGATGGCATCGCCGGAGTCTTTATATTTCTCCCTACTTTAATATATGTTAGTCTTAGTGACTACAATGTTTTAACAGTAATTTAAAGTTGTGGATAGGAATTTATTTCGTATTCACTGTTTGTTTGAATTCGTATTAGGTGTTTGTTCTAGAGCATTTTCGCATATTCAATTTCTTCAGGTCTTTTCTTGGTTGTTATTTCGTATTTTTTGTTTGTTAAATATTGTATCTTGTGATTTTTTGTTAGAATGTCTTCATATTCTAAATTTCTTCAGATCTTTTGAGATCTTTCCCTGATATTTCGTGTTTATTCTTTGTTAAATTTTCTATCAGCTGTGTGTTCTAGAGTATCTTCTTATAATTAATTTCTTCAGGTCTTTTATTAACCATCTTTTCTTGGTTCATATTTCGAATTTATTGTTTGCTAAACTTTTATCACGTCTTTGGCTAAATCCGTGGATAAAATATTCTGTGTATAATTATTTGTTTTTTTAGTCTTATTCTTTTCTTAGTTATTTAATTAATTAGTTCGTGTTTCAGTCATATTTCCATACTACTGTTCGTTTTCGTCACATATGAGCGAAAGACTGTGAAAAATTAAAAAAACATTTTTTTTTTCTTATTTTGTATATTCACTTTAGAGCCTTTTAGTTTTGCACCCTTTGTTTTTCTAAGGTCGCTATGGTAACTGAGTTTTTAAATATTAATGGGGAGTTGGTGCAATACAGTGTTGTCCCCATTACAGGAGACGGAGCCTGCCTGTTTCGGTCCCTCTCTTTTCTTATGTATGGTACTCAACTAATGGCTAGAGAGGTGCGTGAGGTAATCGTGAGACACGTAGTGGACAACTGGGAGGAGTTCTCCATCATGTCCCACGACAACGAGGGCAACAACTACAGCAGCTCTGCTGAATATCTTGCTCACATGTCCCGACCATTTACTTATGGTGGTTTATGTGAGCTGGTGGCAGCTAGCCAACTGTTCGAATTCGTTTTCGAGGTTTACCGTAATGGCGAGCTCTATGAGAGTTTCGGTGCTGCAGGTCACCCCGTGGAGAGGCTACGCTTTACGCAGGAACTTTCTAGGGGCCATTTCGATGCGTATCTACCACTTGAACCTGAAGAAGTATACACCACGCTTTTACGCGCTGAGCCTGATTCCGCCTCACACGTCTCACAGTCATCACCTGTTCAAAAGAAGACTCCTGCCAAACATCGTGCCAGAGTCACAAACGCTAAAAGGAGACAACAACTTAAGGATGCTGCCAGGAAATATGCGCAGAGAAATCCTGAAGTGAACCGTGCAGCTGTGGTCAAGTACCAACAAAATAAGCCCCAGTTGCACAGAGCAGCTGTGGCCAGGTATCAACAAGATTACCCCGAGGTGCACAGAGCAGCTGTGGTCAAGTATCAACAAGATCACCCCGAGGTGCACAGAGCGGCTGAGTCCCGATATGAGCAAAGAAATCCTGGAAGACGAGTAGAAAGGCGAGAACTTCCATGGAAGATCAAGGCATGGCATATGATCCTGACGTGGCTTACGAGACAGACAGCACTGTAGCTCTGGGTACCATGAGACACAAGTGTCAGTACTGCAATGCCCTTAAGTGGAAGGAGGAAGCTCCTGGCATGTGTTGTAGCGGTGGCAAAGTGCAGCTTCCACCCTTAGAACCTCTGCCCGAGCCTCTGTACAGCCTGGTATTAGGCAGTCACCCCGAACACGTCCACTTTATGAACCGAGTTCGTAAATACAATGGGTGCTTTAGCATGACGTCATTCGGGGCCCAGCAGGTTTTACAAGACGGCTTCATGCCGACTTTCAAAGTTCAGGGGCAGGTTTATCACTTGATAGGAAGTCTGCTGCCAGCACCTCAACGGGAAGCTCAATTTATGCAAATTTATTTTGTGGGGGAGGACGAAAGGGAAGTGCGCTTGAGGTGTAGTAACTTTCCTGACGTCAAACAGGGGTTGGTCAAACAACTGCAGAGGATGCTGCACTATGTCAACAAGTACGTGAAGGACCTGAAGACCGCCCTGGATAAGGTGCCTCCAACTTGCAAGAAGTTCGAAGTTGTCATCCATGCAGATAGAAAGCCCATTGACGCACATGGGGGTCGCTTCAATGCACCAACAACAAATGAGGTAGCTATGGTGATTGTTGGTCAACAATTTGAACAGCGGGACATCGTTCTGCACAGTCACGACAACACACTGAAGCGCATCAGTGAAATTCATCGATCATACGACGCCCTGCAGTGTCCTCTTTTATTCTGTAGAGGCGAAGATGGGTACTCTATTGCCCTGCCTCTGCGTGATCCCGAGACCAAGTTGCCCCTCAAAAAGACTGTTTCCGCAGCGAACTTTTATTCCTACCGCACCATGGTCAGACAAGGAGAGGTGAACCACTTGCTGTACTTCCGCTCCCTTCTCAGTCAATTTTTGGTTGATATGTACGCCAAAATAGAGACTGAGAGATTAAACTATATTAGGAATAATCAAGCGCAGCTGAGGTCAGACAGCTACATACACCTAAAAGATGCCGTGGGAAGGCACGATGCTGATGCTGCTCACCTAGGTCGAATGGTGGTGCTCCCATCATCCTTCATTGGAGGACCCCGCTATATGCATGAACGAACACAAGACGCCATGACATATGTCCGCCATTACGGCCGTCCGGATCTGTTTATCACTTTCACCTGTAACCCCAGGTGGAAGGATATCACAGATGCACTATTACCTGGGCAAAAGTCTCACGATCGTCACGACATAATAGCCAGGGTTTTCCATCTCAAAGTGAAGAAGATGATGTCTCTTTTGAACAAGGGCAGTCTGTTTGGGAAAGTGCGGTGTTTTATGTACTCGGTAGAATGGCAAAAACGGGGTCTGCCTCATGTCCACATCTTGCTGTGCCTAGAGCAGCGCATCTTCCCTGAAATAATTGACAAAGTCATCTGTTCCGAAATACCCGACCCTGAGCAAGACCCTCTCCTCCACAACATCGTCAAGGCCAACATGATTCATGGGCCTTGTGGCAACTTGAACCGAAATTCGCCCTGTATGAAAGGAGGCAGCTGCAGCAAGAGATATCCCCGGTCACTTCTCAAGGACACTCAGACAGGAGACGATGGATACCCGCAGTATCGCAGGAGGTCTCCAGCTGACGGTGGCTTTACTGTAGAAATCAACGGGATAGAGCTGGACAACCGCTGGGTGGTACCCTACAACCCTGTCCTGTTACGTGTTTTTGATGCCCACATCAATGTGGAATTTTGTAATTCAGTGAAGTCCATCAAGTACATTTGCAAGTACGTAAACAAGGGTAGTGATCAGGCAGCTTTTGCCCTTGAGAATGAGAAGGACGAGGTGAAATTGTACGAGAGTGGGCGATACATAAGCAGCTCGGAGGCGATGTGGAGGATCTTGGGGTTCCCCATTCATGAGAGATACCCCCCTGTAATCCACCTTGCTGTTCACCTCGAAAATGGTCAGCGCGTGTACTTCACGTCCAACAACTTGGCCGAGAAGCTCAGCAACCCTCCTCAGACAACACTCTTGGCTTTCTTCGAACTATGCAAAACGGATGATTTTGCAAAAACCCTCCTGTATTCTGAGGTCCCTGCTTTCTTTGTGTGGGAAAAAAATAAGTTCGCGAGAAGAAAGCAGGGAAAGGATATCTATGGCTGGCCAGGAGTTAAGAAGGATCACGTGCTAGGAAGAGTGTACACCATCCACCCAAACAACGCCGAGTGTTATCATCTACGCCTGCTGCTACATGAAGTTCGAGGCCCAACGTCCTTTTCAGAGCTGAAGACTGTAAATGATGTCCTTCATCCCACCTTCCAGTCTGCATGCAATGCATTAGGTTTGTTGGAAGATGACAAGCACTGGGACACTACTTTGGAGGAAGCTGCTCTATGTGATTCTCCCTTTAAGCTGCGGGAGCTCTTTACAGTGATGCTGGTGTTCTGTCAACTCTCCGATCCTTTGAGTCTTTGGGAGAAGTACAAGGACAGTCTCTCACAGGACATCACACGGCAGGTTGAGAGGTTGTTGCAAGGGAGTGTGCAGCAGGTAATGGGCGAGGTGTATAATAGGTGCCTGGTGCTGATTGAGGACGCAGTGTTAACTTTGGGAGGACAGTATTTGATACAGTACGGCCTGCCTCAACCAGCAAAGTCTGGAGTAGTCGAGTTAATGAACAGAGACTATCTGAGGGAGACCAGTTATGACACGAACGCGTTGGCTCAAATAGTGACGAATAACGAGGGTTTACTGACGAATGAGCAGCTCGCTGTCTATCGTCAGGTCCTAAGCAGCGTTGAGTCAGGTGCTGGGCAGGTCTTTTTCCTAGATGCTCCTGGTGGTACTGGGAAGACCTTCCTCATCAATTTGCTTTTGGCGAAGGTTAGGTGTGATCGTGGTATACCTTTGGCTGTCGCTTCCTCTGGCATCGCTGCTACGCTGCTGCAGGGAGGCAAGACGGCCCACTCTGCCTTCAAACTGCCTTTTAACCTCATTCATGCAGAAAGACCTCTCTGCAATATCTCAAAACAAAGCAACATGGCCCAAGTGCTGCGGGACTGTAAGCTCATTGTTTGGGATGAGAGCACCATGGCGCACAAGGGCGGTCTTGAAGCATTAAATATAACTCTCAAAGACATAAGGAGCAATAATAAAGTGATGGGGGGAGTCACCGTTCTGCTAGCTGGAGACTTCCGTCAGACTCTGCCAGTGGTGCCGAGGGGAACTCGAGCTGACGAGGTTAAAGCGTGCGTCAAGGCTTCATATCTATGGCCCCTCATCTGGAAACTCTCTCTCAGGAAGAACATGAGGGTTCACTTGAAAGGCGATGTATCCGCTGGGCAATTCTCAGAACTCTTACTGAAAATAGGAAACGGAGAGTATCCCGAGTCTGAAGGAAAGGTGACCATCCCTGCAGGTCTAGGGTCAGTTGTGACGAGCCTAGCGGATCTCACAGCCAGGATATATCCTGATATCGCCGAAATCAGGGAGAAAATTATGGACTGGCTATGTGAGCGTGCCATTCTGACCCCCAAGAATGACAAGGCGGCCGACATTAATGACACTTTACTTAAATCATTCGAAGGGGTAGAAATGGAATATAGGTCTGTGGACTCAGTGGTGCGAACGGATAACGCGGTCCTCTACCCCGTGGAGTTTCTTAACACCCTCAACCCTTCTGGCTTACCAGCCCACAAGCTTTTACTCAAGGTGGGGGCTCCAGTGATGTTGCTTCGGAACCTCAACCCACCCAAACTCTGCAACGGCACCAGGCTGCAAGTGAAGGCACTCCATAGGAATGTCATCGAGGCTACAGTGTTCACCGGCTGTGCACGGGGGGAATCGGTATTCATACCACGCATACCACTCATACCATCAGACTATTCCTTCGAGTTCAAGAGACTGCAGTTCCCCCTCAAGGTCTGCTTTGCTATGACTATCAATAAATCCCAGGGGCAGTCGCTGAAGGTAGCAGGGATTGACTTGAGGGAGGACTGCTTCTCACATGGACAATTCTACGTGGCCTGCTCCAGAGTGAGCTCACCTAGCAGCCTGGTGATCCTAGCACCTCAGGGGAGAACCACCAATGTGGTCTACAAAGAGGTCCTTAAGTAGTGACAAAAAGGTCGTCGGTATTTTTTTGTGTCTGTTTTTCTTTCTTTTGAAAGTCTTTGTTATAGTTCGAAATTCACTTCATCGTTTTTCTGCATCAACACGCTTTGCTTTATTCAAATTATATTTACTTCTTCCAACACCTCTGTGCGGAACACAAAGTTGTTTAAGATTGTTTTTAAATAACAAATATCTATAAAATTAGAATTCTATATATAAAAATGTCTAAAAATAGCATCTAAAATTTCAAATTAATGACAAATGCAACTTGAACATGAACGTAGTGTAGTGTCATGTCATTCGGACTATAACTTTTAATAATTGCAGGATGTAAGCAGACATGGGGTAGTTGGGCTAAACTTAAATTGTTCATTGTTCATTAGTAAAATGTTTTTTCACGGATTCCTCAATATCTCTTAAGACAGATGAGATATCAACTAGGTTTTGTCTCCATAAGGTACCCATACACAAGTTTAAAAACAAACTGCTGATTTTACGCCAATGAGACCATCAATATACCGTAGCGAAGCACGGGTATTCAGCTAGTCTATATATATAAAAGGCAGTGTCCTGACTGACTGACTCACTCATCACCGCCCAGCCCAAACCCCTGGGCCTAGAAACTTGAAATTCGGAGAGTACATTCCCTTCATGATGTAAGCACCCAATAAGAAGGGATTTTTCGAAATTCCACTCCTAAGGGATGAAAAGGGGTGAAATGTGATTTCACGAATTACTTAATATCTCTTCGGGCCGATGGGATATCGACTTAGTTTTTGCTTACAAGTATTACCCATACAAATGCCGAAAAACCAATTTCGGGATATTGCCCTAATCAACCCCTAAAGGGGTGAACCTACAATCAGGGTGGATTATACATCCCGTTGTATTTCCTGTGTTCGTTTAGTTGCAAGATTACTTTTTGGCACATAGGTGTCTTTTTAAAATATCTCGAAATGGTATTGACAGTTTTTTGAAATTTCACCCCTAAAGGGTGAAAAGGGGTGAATTGTGATTTTAAGGATTCTTTAATATCTCTTAGGACCAATAAGATATCGACTTGCTTTTTGCTTACAAAGATTACCTATACAAATACCGAATCACCAATTTCAGGATTTTGTCCTAATCAACCCCTAAAGGGGTGGATCTACAATCAGGGTGAATTATACATCCCGTCGTAATTCCTGTTTTCGTTTCGTTGCAACATTACTTTTTGGCACATATGTGTCTTTTTAAAATATCTCGAAATGGTATTGACAGTTTTTTTAAATTTCACCCCTAAAGGGCGAAAAGGGGTGAATTGTGATTTTAAGGATTCTTTAATATCTCTTAGGACCAATAAGATATCGACGCTTTTTGCTTACAAAGATTACCCATACAAATACCGAATCACCAATTTCAGGATTTTGTCCTAATCAACCCCTAAGGGGGTGGATCTACAATCGGGGTGAGTTATACATTGCGTCGTATTTCCTGTGTTCGTTTAGTTGCAACATTACTTTTTAGCACATAGGAGTCTTTTTAAAATATCTCGAAAAGGTTTTGGTAGTTTTTTAAAATTTTACCCCTATTGGGTGAAAAGGGGTGAATTATGATTTCAGTATTCCTTAATATCTCTTAGAACCAGTAAGATATCGACTTGCTTTTTGCTTACAAAGATTACCCATACAAATACCGAAAAACATATTTCAGGTTTTGTCCTAATCAACCCCTAAAGGGGTGGATCTACAATCGAGGTGAATTATACATCCCGTCGTATTTCCTGTGATCATTAGTTGCAGCATTACTTTTTGGCACATAGGTGTCTTTTTAAAATATCTCGAAATGGGTTTGTCAGTTTTTTAAAATTTCCCCCCTAAGGGTTGAAAAGGGTTGAATCGTGATTTCAAGGATTCCTTAATATCTCTTAGGACCAATAAGATATCGACTTACTGTTTGCTTGCAAAAATTATCCATACAATTACCGACAAACTTATTTCAGGAATTTGTCCTAATCAACCCCTAAAGGGATGGATCTACAATCGGGGTGAGTTATACATTCCGTCGTATTTCCTGTGTTCGTTTAGTTGTAACATTACTCTTTAGCACATAGGAGTCTTTTTAAAATATCTCGAAAAGGTTTTGGTAGTTTTTTAAAATTTCACCCCTATAGGGTGAAAAGGGGTGAATTATGATTTCAAGTATTCCTTAATATCTCTTAGAACCAATAAGATATCGACTTGCTTTTTGCTTACAAAGATTACCCATACAAATACCGAAAAACATATTTCAGGTTTTTGTCCTAATCAACCCCTAAAGGGGTGGATCTACAATCGGGGTGAATTATACATCCCATCGTATTTCCTGTGTTCATTAGTTGCAGCATTACTTTTTGGCACATAGGTGTCTTTTTAAAATATCTCGAAATGGGTTTGACAGTTTTTTAAAATTTCACCCCTAAGGGTTGAAAATGGGTGAATTGTGATTTCAAGGATTCCTTAATATCTCTTAGGACCAATAAGATATGGACTTACTGTTTGCTTTCAAAGATTATCCATACAATTACCGAAAAACTTATTTCAGGAATTTGTCCTAATCAACCCCTAAAGAGGTGGATCTACAATCGGGGTGAGTTATACATTCCGTCTTATTTCCTGTGTTCGTTTAGCTGCAACATTACTTTTTAGCACATAGATGTCTTTTTAAAATATCTCGAAAAGGTTTTGGTAGTTTTTTTAAATTTCACCCCTAAAGGGTGAAAAGGGGTGAATTGTGATTTCAAGGATTCCTTAAATCTCTTAGATCCAATAAGATATTGACTTGCTTTTTGCTTACAAAGATTACTCATACAAATACCGAAAAATGTATTTCAGGATTTTGTCCTAATCAACCCCTCAAGGATGGATCTACAAGCAGGGTGAATTATACATCCCGCCGTATTCCCTGTGTTTATTGAGATATAAGGTTTCTTTTTGGCACATAGGCGTCTTTTTAAAATATCTCGAAATGCTTTTGACAACTTTTTTAAATTTAACCCCTAAAGGGTGAAAAGGGGTGATATGTGATTTCAAAGATTATTTAATATTTTTTAACACCAATAAGATATCGACTTGGTTTTTGCTTACAAAAACTACCCTTGCAAATGCCGAAAAAACAATTTTTTGATTTTGTCCTTATCAACCCCTTAAGGGGTGGATCTACAATTGGGGTGAATTATACATCTCGTCGTATTCCCTGTGTTTATTGAGATATAAGGTTTCTTTTTGGCACATAGGCGTCTTTTTAAAATATCTCGAAATGGTTTTGACAACTTTTTTAAATTTAACCCCTAAAGTGTGAAAAGGGGTGAAATGTAAATTCAAGGATTGTTTAATATTTTTTAACACCAATAAGATATCGACTTGGTTTTTGCTTACAAAAACTACCCTTGCAAATTCCAAAAAACCAATTTTTTGATTTTGTCCTAATCAACCCCTTAAGGGGTGGATCTACAATCGGGGTGAATTATACATCCCGCCGTATTTCCTGTGTTCGTTTAGTTGCAACATTACTTTTTGGCACGTACCTTTTTAAAATATCTCGAAATAGTTTTGACATTTTTTTAAAATTACCCCCTAAAGGGTGAAAAGGGATGAATTGTGATTTCAAGGATTCCTTAATATCTCTTAGGACCAATAAGATATCGACTTGCTTTTTGCTTACGAAGATTACCCATACAAATACTGAAAAACTTATTTCAGGATTTGGTCCTAATCAACCCCTAAAGGGATGGATCTACAATCAAGGTGAATTATACATCCCGTCGTATTTCCTCTGTTCGTTTAGTTGCAACATTAATTTTTGGCACATAGGTGTCTTTTTAAAATATCTCGAAATGGTATTGACAGTTTTTTTAAATTTCACCCCTAAAGGGTAAAAAGGGGTGAATTGTGATTTCAAGGATTCCTTAATATCTCTTACGACCAATAATCAACCCCTCCTAATCAACCCCTAAACGGTGGATCTACAATTGGGGTGAATTATACATCCCGTCGTATTCCCTGTGTTTGTTGAGTTATAAGGTTTCTTTTTGGCACATAGGCGTATTTATAAAATATCTCGAAATGGTTTTGACAATTTTTTTAAATTTAACCTCTAAAGGGTAAAAAGAGGTAAAATGTGATTTCAAGGATTGTTTAACATTTTTTAGGACCAATAAGATATCGACTTGGTTTTTGCTTACAAAAACTACCCAAGCAAATACCGAAAAACCAATTGTTGGATTTTGTCCTAATCAACCCCTTAAGGGGTGGATCAACCATCGGGATGAATTATACATCCCGTCGTATTTCCTGTGTTCGTTTAGTTGCAACATTACTTTTTGGCACATAGGTGTCTTTTTAAAATATCTCGAAATGGGTTTGACCGTTTTTTAAAATATCACCCCTTAAGGGTGAAAAGGGGTGAAATGTGATTTCAGTACTCTTTGACGAATACAAGATAGAGAAATAAGTGGCCCATTGTTCGGAATTAAAATATTCCAGCAGATTTAAAATTAAAGTTTGTAAATTTAATAATTGGCCGCAAGATCTATTAATTAATATTATTAACAGACACTGACAGCTAAGACAAATAACAAAAAACATTTTTAAAATCGCTGAAAAATGGTAACTAGATTATTATATAAATGCTCTACTTGATACATACATGTAACAGTCACCTATCAGCAATCCGACTTTATAATCAGTGTAATGATAATAATAAAACATTCAACCAAATGAACAAGTTGGCCACCGTCCAATTGTTCACCTGTTAACCTGGTTGATCACTTTCGTTAAAATGAACTGTTTACATGGTTCACTTTGGTTGATTCCCCTGTATTACTAGTGGGAGCTTCGTATAAATGCAGGTTTACTTACAAATCATGTATACAGAAAAAATCTTAATACTTACTTATAAAAATAATTTCATTTCCATGACCACCAAAACCTCCCTTCCCGCCATGTCCGCCATCAGATCCTTTGTTTGCCTTACATCCTTCAAATAAAGACATTTGCATAAGGAAGCTGAAGACAAGGTAAACCGCAAGGAAAAGTGCCACGCCAGCATTAGGAACGCAACGACCACCAGTCCATGCCTTTAAAAGTCCTGGTCCCACTGCCGAACCACTAGGTTTACAGGACATATTTTTAGGACAGTTGTCTTCAGCATGTCTGCCTTCAGTACCAATAATACCATCGTTAGCGTCCCCACCTCGTCCTCCGCGAGAAGTGATTATTAAATTTTTAGAATTTTCAATGTCGTCAGCTACACCTGCAATATAAAGAACTTTGAGGTTCTGACCTTAAAGGGAACACAGAGTTAATCTAAAATAAAATTTTTAACCAATAACCTAACCTAACCTAACCTAACCCAATTATGCAAATGCATTGTTTTAGGGAAAAAAATTCGGTATTGACATTAAGAGATGAGTTTCTCTATTTAAAACTCATTATGAGAGTTTTACTGTATTCTAAAACTTCTTAAACACGGGACAAGATATCACCAGTTACGCAATCACGGGAGAGGGTGTCACCTGTCAGCCAATCAAGAGACAGGCTGTCCCCAGTTAGCCAATCACGAGAACCTTAGGAAAAATTGACGTCACAATGTTACTGACACTACATAACAGACACTTGCTAATTATATAGTTAGATTACTTATTCATAAACTTTTTCTGATGGGAAAACAATTCATTTTTAGTCAGTACATTATATTAATATTGTTAAAACTAAAAATAATTTGAGACGTTTATTTATGACTACGAAAACCTATACATTTCTGTGTGTAATTATATTAGTAAATTCTTAGACAATAAATCTGCAAAATATTGTTCATATCGGTCAAAGGATATAACAGTGTTGAAAGTTTCTTTTTTATGCCTACGAAACCCTAGATATTTCTATATATAATTATATTTGTAAATTCTTAGAAAATAAATCTGCAAAATATTGTTCATATCGGTTAAAGGATACAGACGTGTCTAGAGTTTCTCGTTTATGCCGACGAAACCCTCAACATTTCTGTATGTAATTTTATCCGAAGTTTCTTAGAGAATAAATCTGCAAAATATTGTTCATATCGGTCAAAGAATATAGGAGTATCTAGAGTTTATTGTTTATGCCTACGAAACCCTAAACATTTCTATATGTAATTTTATCCGCAGTTTCTTAGAAAATAAATCTGCAAAATATTGTTCATATCGGTCAAACCGTATAGGAGTATCTAGAGTTTCTTGTTTATGCCTACGAAACCCTAGACATTTCTATATACAGGTGTCCCAGCCAAGTGGCTCACCATTGCTATCTTTCTTAATATTTTAGATAGAATTTCGGTTAAATGGACAAAGTTCGAGTATTTTACATAGGAAATATCATGACAGGCTCAAGAATATTTTTAGATGTTTCGTTGACCAGATATTTTGAAAATAAACATTTTTTAAAAATAGAATGCCCTGTATATTGTTGGGCCATTGGCCATTGGAAATCTGCAAAATATTTTTCATATCGATCATAGGATATAGGAGTGTTTACATTTTCTTGTTTATGCCTACGAAACTCTAGACATTTCTATATGTAATTATATTCGTAGATTCTTAGAGATTAAATCTGCAAAATATTGTTGATATCAGTCAAAGGATATAGGAGTGTATATAGTTTCTTGTTTGTGCCTACGAAATCCTAGAAATTTCTATATGGTATTTTATCCGCAGATTCTTAGAAAATTAATGTGCAAAATATTTTTCATATCAATCATAGGATATAGAAGTGTCTAGAGCAGGGATCGGCAACACGGCGTTTTATACGCCCTCAATAACATTTGAATTTATATTGCGCCCTTATTGACAAAAAGGTTGCCGACCCCTGGTCTAGAGTTTCTTGTATATGCCTACGAAATCCTGGACATTTCTATATGTTATTTTATTTGCAGTTTCTTGGAGAATAAATCTGCAAAATATTGTTGATTTCAGTCAAAGGATATAGTAGTATCTAGAGTTTCTTGTTTATGCCTACGAAATTCTACACATTTCTACATGTAATTATATTCGTAGACTCTTAGAAAAAAAAACAAATCTGCAAAATACCTGTCAATCAAGAGACAGGATGTTCCCAGTTAGGCAATCACGAGAACCTTAGGAAAAATGACGTCACAGTGTTACCCAGATCACAAACACACACTAGCTAATTATATATGTACGATAAGCTTTTGTAATGTAAGATGCTTTGTTTATTTTCTTTGTGTCTTGAAAGCGTCAACAAATCAACTAAATTGTCTACAAACTGTGCGACGAAACAAGGTATTCAATCTTTTTCACCATAAAAAATAAAAATTTAGTGTGAAAATTGCAGCTATAGTTCACTGCAATCAATCTAGAACCAGTGTTGTAATGTATCTAGGTATTTGTATCTAGATACAGTAACTAGATACTATGCAAGTATCTAGTTACTGTATCTAGGTACATTTTAAAATATGTATATGTATCTGTATCTAGATATTTAAATCAGTATCTAAGTATCTGTATTTCAGGTACTTTTTTCAGATACTTTCCTATTTTGTCTTTTTCAAGGTCTTTTTCAAAATATGTCCTTACGATTTTTCAAGTTGGTAATACATTTAGCATCATTCAGATATTTGAATTTTAAGTTTAAATTAACCAATCAGCGACCAGTAAACTCTTTCTTGCTTGGCGGGAGTAAAAACATGCTTCACTCTGAATCTAAACATGAGTGTGATATGACGTAGTTTTGCAATCTATATATATAAAAGGCAGTGTCCTGACTGACTGACTCACTCATCACCGCCCAGCCCGAACCCCTGGGCCTAGAAACTTGAAATTCGGAGAGTACATTCCCTTCATGATGTAAGCACCCAATAAGAAGGGATTTTTCGAAATTCCACTCCTAAGGGATGAAAAGGGGTGAAATGTGATTTCACGAATTACTTAATATCTCTTAGGGCCGATGGGATATCGACTTAGTTTTTGCTTACAAGTATTACCCATACAAATGCCGAAAAACCAATTTCGGGATATTGCCCTAATCAACCCCTAAAGGGGTGAACCTACAATCGGGGTGGATTATACATCCCGTTGTATTTCCTGTGTTCGTTTAGTTGCAAGATTACTTTTTGGCACATAGGTGTCTTTTTAAAATATCTCGAAATGGTATTGACAGTTTTTTGAAATTTTACCCCTAAAGGGTGAAAAGGGGTGAATTGTGATTTTAAGGATTCTTTAATATCTCTTAGGACCAGTAAGATATCGACTTGCTTTTTGCTTACAAAGATTACCTATACAAATACCGAATCACCAATTTCAGGATTTTGTCCTAATCAACCCCTAAAGGGGTGGATCTACAATCAGGGTGAATTATACATCCCGTCGTAATTCCTGTTTTCGTTTCGTTGCAACATTACTTTTTGGCACATATGTGTCTTTTTAAAATATCTCGAAATCGGTTTGACAGTTTTTTAAAATTCCATCCCTAAGGGTTGAAAAGGGGTGAATTGTGATTTCAAGGATGCCTTAATATCTCTTAGGATCAATAAGATATCGATTTACTGTTTGCTTGCAAAGATTGTCCATACAATTACCGAAAAACTTATTTCAGGAATTTGTTCTAATCATCCCCTAAAGGGGTGGATGTACAATCGGGGTGAGTTATACATTCCGTCATATTTCCTGTGTTCGTTTAGTTGCAATATTACTTTTTGGCACATAGGTGTCTTTTTAAAATATCTCGAAATGGTATTGACAGTTTTTTGAAATTTCACCCCTAAAGGGTGAAAAGGGGTGAATTGTGATTTTAAGGATTCTTTAATATCTCTTAGGACCAATAAGATATCGACTTGCTTTTTGCTTACAAAGATTACCCATACAAATACCGAATCACCAATTTCAGGATTTTGTCCTAATCAACCCCTAAAGGGGTGGTTCTACAATCGGGGTGAATTATACATCCCGTCGTAATTCCTGTGTTCGTTTCGTTGCAACATTACTTTTTGGCACATAGGTGTCTTTTTAAAATATCTCGAAATGGGTTTGACAGTTTTGTAAAATTCCACCCCTAAGGGCTGAAAAGGGGTGTATTATGATTTCAAGGATTCCTTAATATCTCTTAGGATCAATAAGATATCGATTTACTGTTTGCTTGCAAAGATTGTCCATACAATTACCGAAAAACTTATCTCAGGAATTTGTCTCAATCAACCCCTAAAGGGGTGGATTTACAATCGGGGTGAGTTATACATTCCGTCGAATTTCCTGTGTTCGTTTGGTTGCAACATTACTTTTTAGCACATAGGTGTCTTTATAAAATATCCCGAAAAGGCTTTGGTAGTTTTTTAAAATTTCACCCCTAAAGGGTGAAAAGGGGTGAATTGTGATTTCGATGATTCCTAAATATCTTTTAGGACTTAGTACCAATAAAATATCGACTTGGTTTTTTCTTACAATCATTACTCATACAAATGCCGAAAAACTTATTTTAGTATTTTGTCCTAATCAACCCCTAAATGGGTGAATTTACAATCGGGGTGAATTATACATGCCATCGTATTTCCTGTGTTTGTTGACTTATAACATACCTTTTTCGCACATAGGTGTCTTTTTAAAATATCTCGAAATGGTTTTGACAGTTTTTTTTTTTACCCCTAAAGGTTGAAAAGGGGTGAAAAGTGTTTTTATAGATTCCTTAAATATATCTTAAGACCCATAACATATCGGCTTGGATTTTGCTTATAAAGTTTACTCATATAATTAATTAAAAACATATTTCAGGATTTTGCCCTTATCAACCCCTAAAGGGGTGAATTTACATTCGAGGTGAATTATAGAATCTTGCGTATCCCCTGTGTTTGTAAAGCTATAATTTTCCTTTTTTGTATATAGGATAGGTGCATTTTTAAAATATTTAGAAAACGTTTTGATCATCTTTTAAATTTCTACCCCTAAGGGGGGTAAACTGGTATTTTTCATTCGACAAAACGTCCCTTCGAACTAAAAACCTTATATTCGAGGAGTATATTCGTACCATGGCGTAAGCGACCACTAAGAAAGGATTTTTCGAAATTCGGCCCCTAAGGGTTGAAAAGGGGTGAAATGTGTTTTTATGGATACCTTAATATTTCTTAAGACCTATAAGATATCGGCTTGGATTTTGCATACAAAGTTTACTCAAATTATTGTTTAAAAACATATTTCAGGATTTTGTCCTTATCAACCCCTAAAGGGGTGAATTTACATTCGAGATGAATTATAGAATTCTGCGTATCTCCTGTACTTGTAAGGCTATAATTTTCCTTTTTGGTATATAGGTGTCTTTTTAAAATATTAAGAAAGCGTTTTTACCCTTTTTTTAAATTCCACTCCTAAGGGAGTAAATTGCTATTTTTTTTATTCGACAGAACGTCCCTTGGATCTGAAAACGTGATATTTGAAGAGTATATTCCTGCCATGACGTAAGCGCCCACTAAGGAAGGATTTTTAGAAATTCGATCCCTAAGGATAGAAAAAGGAAGAAATGTCTTTTTATGAATTCCCCAATATCTCTTAAGACCGATAAGATATCTACTTGGTTTTTTCATACAAAGTTTACTCATATAATTGTTTAAAAACAAGTTTCAAGATTTTGCCCTAATCTACACCTAGAGGGGCGAATCTAGATTCCGGGTGTATTATAGAACCCTTCGTATAACCTGTGTATTTTAAATTGTAACATTGCTTTTTGGCATATAGGTGACTAAAATATTTAGAGAGTATGGTGACCGTTTTTTTTTAAATTTCACCCTTAAGAGGGCAAATTTATTATATATTTTTTTAATCAATAAGACGTCTCCCCGATTATTTCCTTACAGTTTTTTTAGACAGCTTATATATAAAAACTAATGTCTGTTTGTCTGTTCACTATACATTCCTAGACCCTAAATTAAATTAACATTTAAAAGACGATTTTTCTTTATTTTAAACTCTACTAATATTAAAATAATTTATTATTTCGATATATCTTGAATTATAGGCAAGAATCATTCAAATACCTCGAATTCGCAGTATTTATTAATGCGCGCTCACGATTCAAATTCTGCCCTCTAATTGGTGGGAGCCATTCTACAGTAAGACACTCATACGTACGTATGTTTGCCCACAGATGGCATCGCCGGAGTCTTTATATTTCTCCCTACTTTAATATATGTTAGTCTTAGTGACTACAATGTTTTAACAGTAATTTAAAGTTGTGGATAGGAATTTATTTCGTATTCACTGTTTGTTTGAATTCGTATTAGGTGTTTGTTCTAGAGCATTTTCGCATATTCAATTTCTTCAGGTCTTTTCTTGGTTGTTATTTCGTATTTTTTGTTTGTTAAATATTGTATCTTGTGATTTTTTGTTAGAATGTCTTCATATTCTAAATTTCTTCAGATCTTTTGAGATCTTTCCCTGATATTTCGTGTTTATTCTTTGTTAAATTTTCTATCAGCTGTGTGTTCTAGAGTATCTTCTTATAATTAATTTCTTCAGGTCTTTTATTAACCATCTTTTCTTGGTTCATATTTCGAATTTATTGTTTGCTAAACTTTTATCACGTCTTTGGCTAAATCCGTGGATAAAATATTCTGTGTATAATTATTTGTTTTTTTAGTCTTATTCTTTTCTTAGTTATTTAATTAATTAGTTCGTGTTTCAGTCATATTTCCATACTACTGTTCGTTTTCGTCACATATGAGCGAAAGACTGTGAAAAATTAAAAAAACATTTTTTTTTTCTTATTTTGTATATTCACTTTAGAGCCTTTTAGTTTTGCACCCTTTGTTTTTCTAAGGTCGCTATGGTAACTGAGTTTTTAAATATTAATGGGGAGTTGGTGCAATACAGTGTTGTCCCCATTACAGGAGACGGAGCCTGCCTGTTTCGGTCCCTCTCTTTTCTTATGTATGGTACTCAACTAATGGCTAGAGAGGTGCGTGAGGTAATCGTGAGACACGTAGTGGACAACTGGGAGGAGTTCTCCATCATGTCCCACGACAACGAGGGCAACAACTACAGCAGCTCTGCTGAATATCTTGCTCACATGTCCCGACCATTTACTTATGGTGGTTTATGTGAGCTGGTGGCAGCTAGCCAACTGTTCGAATTCGTTTTCGAGGTTTACCGTAATGGCGAGCTCTATGAGAGTTTCGGTGCTGCAGGTCACCCCGTGGAGAGGCTACGCTTTACGCAGGAACTTTCTAGGGGCCATTTCGATGCGTATCTACCACTTGAACCTGAAGAAGTATACACCACGCTTTTACGCGCTGAGCCTGATTCCGCCTCACACGTCTCACAGTCATCACCTGTTCAAAAGAAGACTCCTGCCAAACATCGTGCCAGAGTCACAAACGCTAAAAGGAGACAACAACTTAAGGATGCTGCCAGGAAATATGCGCAGAGAAATCCTGAAGTGAACCGTGCAGCTGTGGTCAAGTACCAACAAAATAAGCCCCAGTTGCACAGAGCAGCTGTGGCCAGGTATCAACAAGATTACCCCGAGGTGCACAGAGCAGCTGTGGTCAAGTATCAACAAGATCACCCCGAGGTGCACAGAGCGGCTGAGTCCCGATATGAGCAAAGAAATCCTGGAAGACGAGTAGAAAGGCGAGAACTTCCATGGAAGATCAAGGCATGGCATATGATCCTGACGTGGCTTACGAGACAGACAGCACTGTAGCTCTGGGTACCATGAGACACAAGTGTCAGTACTGCAATGCCCTTAAGTGGAAGGAGGAAGCTCCTGGCATGTGTTGTAGCGGTGGCAAAGTGCAGCTTCCACCCTTAGAACCTCTGCCCGAGCCTCTGTACAGCCTGGTATTAGGCAGTCACCCCGAACACGTCCACTTTATGAACCGAGTTCGTAAATACAATGGGTGCTTTAGCATGACGTCATTCGGGGCCCAGCAGGTTTTACAAGACGGCTTCATGCCGACTTTCAAAGTTCAGGGGCAGGTTTATCACTTGATAGGAAGTCTGCTGCCAGCACCTCAACGGGAAGCTCAATTTATGCAAATTTATTTTGTGGGGGAGGACGAAAGGGAAGTGCGCTTGAGGTGTAGTAACTTTCCTGACGTCAAACAGGGGTTGGTCAAACAACTGCAGAGGATGCTGCACTATGTCAACAAGTACGTGAAGGACCTGAAGACCGCCCTGGATAAGGTGCCTCCAACTTGCAAGAAGTTCGAAGTTGTCATCCATGCAGATAGAAAGCCCATTGACGCACATGGGGGTCGCTTCAATGCACCAACAACAAATGAGGTAGCTATGGTGATTGTTGGTCAACAATTTGAACAGCGGGACATCGTTCTGCACAGTCACGACAACACACTGAAGCGCATCAGTGAAATTCATCGATCATACGACGCCCTGCAGTGTCCTCTTTTATTCTGTAGAGGCGAAGATGGGTACTCTATTGCCCTGCCTCTGCGTGATCCCGAGACCAAGTTGCCCCTCAAAAAGACTGTTTCCGCAGCGAACTTTTATTCCTACCGCACCATGGTCAGACAAGGAGAGGTGAACCACTTGCTGTACTTCCGCTCCCTTCTCAGTCAATTTTTGGTTGATATGTACGCCAAAATAGAGACTGAGAGATTAAACTATATTAGGAATAATCAAGCGCAGCTGAGGTCAGACAGCTACATACACCTAAAAGATGCCGTGGGAAGGCACGATGCTGATGCTGCTCACCTAGGTCGAATGGTGGTGCTCCCATCATCCTTCATTGGAGGACCCCGCTATATGCATGAACGAACACAAGACGCCATGACATATGTCCGCCATTACGGCCGTCCGGATCTGTTTATCACTTTCACCTGTAACCCCAGGTGGAAGGATATCACAGATGCACTATTACCTGGGCAAAAGTCTCACGATCGTCACGACATAATAGCCAGGGTTTTCCATCTCAAAGTGAAGAAGATGATGTCTCTTTTGAACAAGGGCAGTCTGTTTGGGAAAGTGCGGTGTTTTATGTACTCGGTAGAATGGCAAAAACGGGGTCTGCCTCATGTCCACATCTTGCTGTGCCTAGAGCAGCGCATCTTCCCTGAAATAATTGACAAAGTCATCTGTTCCGAAATACCCGACCCTGAGCAAGACCCTCTCCTCCACAACATCGTCAAGGCCAACATGATTCATGGGCCTTGTGGCAACTTGAACCGAAATTCGCCCTGTATGAAAGGAGGCAGCTGCAGCAAGAGATATCCCCGGTCACTTCTCAAGGACACTCAGACAGGAGACGATGGATACCCGCAGTATCGCAGGAGGTCTCCAGCTGACGGTGGCTTTACTGTAGAAATCAACGGGATAGAGCTGGACAACCGCTGGGTGGTACCCTACAACCCTGTCCTGTTACGTGTTTTTGATGCCCACATCAATGTGGAATTTTGTAATTCAGTGAAGTCCATCAAGTACATTTGCAAGTACGTAAACAAGGGTAGTGATCAGGCAGCTTTTGCCCTTGAGAATGAGAAGGACGAGGTGAAATTGTACGAGAGTGGGCGATACATAAGCAGCTCGGAGGCGATGTGGAGGATCTTGGGGTTCCCCATTCATGAGAGATACCCCCCTGTAATCCACCTTGCTGTTCACCTCGAAAATGGTCAGCGCGTGTACTTCACGTCCAACAACTTGGCCGAGAAGCTCAGCAACCCTCCTCAGACAACACTCTTGGCTTTCTTCGAACTATGCAAAACGGATGATTTTGCAAAAACCCTCCTGTATTCTGAGGTCCCTGCTTTCTTTGTGTGGGAAAAAAATAAGTTCGCGAGAAGAAAGCAGGGAAAGGATATCTATGGCTGGCCAGGAGTTAAGAAGGATCACGTGCTAGGAAGAGTGTACACCATCCACCCAAACAACGCCGAGTGTTATCATCTACGCCTGCTGCTACATGAAGTTCGAGGCCCAACGTCCTTTTCAGAGCTGAAGACTGTAAATGATGTCCTTCATCCCACCTTCCAGTCTGCATGCAATGCATTAGGTTTGTTGGAAGATGACAAGCACTGGGACACTACTTTGGAGGAAGCTGCTCTATGTGATTCTCCCTTTAAGCTGCGGGAGCTCTTTACAGTGATGCTGGTGTTCTGTCAACTCTCCGATCCTTTGAGTCTTTGGGAGAAGTACAAGGACAGTCTCTCACAGGACATCACACGGCAGGTTGAGAGGTTGTTGCAAGGGAGTGTGCAGCAGGTAATGGGCGAGGTGTATAATAGGTGCCTGGTGCTGATTGAGGACGCAGTGTTAACTTTGGGAGGACAGTATTTGATACAGTACGGCCTGCCTCAACCAGCAAAGTCTGGAGTAGTCGAGTTAATGAACAGAGACTATCTGAGGGAGACCAGTTATGACACGAACGCGTTGGCTCAAATAGTGACGAATAACGAGGGTTTACTGACGAATGAGCAGCTCGCTGTCTATCGTCAGGTCCTAAGCAGCGTTGAGTCAGGTGCTGGGCAGGTCTTTTTCCTAGATGCTCCTGGTGGTACTGGGAAGACCTTCCTCATCAATTTGCTTTTGGCGAAGGTTAGGTGTGATCGTGGTATACCTTTGGCTGTCGCTTCCTCTGGCATCGCTGCTACGCTGCTGCAGGGAGGCAAGACGGCCCACTCTGCCTTCAAACTGCCTTTTAACCTCATTCATGCAGAAAGACCTCTCTGCAATATCTCAAAACAAAGCAACATGGCCCAAGTGCTGCGGGACTGTAAGCTCATTGTTTGGGATGAGAGCACCATGGCGCACAAGGGCGGTCTTGAAGCATTAAATATAACTCTCAAAGACATAAGGAGCAATAATAAAGTGATGGGGGGAGTCACCGTTCTGCTAGCTGGAGACTTCCGTCAGACTCTGCCAGTGGTGCCGAGGGGAACTCGAGCTGACGAGGTTAAAGCGTGCGTCAAGGCTTCATATCTATGGCCCCTCATCTGGAAACTCTCTCTCAGGAAGAACATGAGGGTTCACTTGAAAGGCGATGTATCCGCTGGGCAATTCTCAGAACTCTTACTGAAAATAGGAAACGGAGAGTATCCCGAGTCTGAAGGAAAGGTGACCATCCCTGCAGGTCTAGGGTCAGTTGTGACGAGCCTAGCGGATCTCACAGCCAGGATATATCCTGATATCGCCGAAATCAGGGAGAAAATTATGGACTGGCTATGTGAGCGTGCCATTCTGACCCCCAAGAATGACAAGGCGGCCGACATTAATGACACTTTACTTAAATCATTCGAAGGGGTAGAAATGGAATATAGGTCTGTGGACTCAGTGGTGCGAACGGATAACGCGGTCCTCTACCCCGTGGAGTTTCTTAACACCCTCAACCCTTCTGGCTTACCAGCCCACAAGCTTTTACTCAAGGTGGGGGCTCCAGTGATGTTGCTTCGGAACCTCAACCCACCCAAACTCTGCAACGGCACCAGGCTGCAAGTGAAGGCACTCCATAGGAATGTCATCGAGGCTACAGTGTTCACCGGCTGTGCACGGGGGGAATCGGTATTCATACCACGCATACCACTCATACCATCAGACTATTCCTTCGAGTTCAAGAGACTGCAGTTCCCCCTCAAGGTCTGCTTTGCTATGACTATCAATAAATCCCAGGGGCAGTCGCTGAAGGTAGCAGGGATTGACTTGAGGGAGGACTGCTTCTCACATGGACAATTCTACGTGGCCTGCTCCAGAGTGAGCTCACCTAGCAGCCTGGTGATCCTAGCACCTCAGGGGAGAACCACCAATGTGGTCTACAAAGAGGTCCTTAAGTAGTGACAAAAAGGTCGTCGGTATTTTTTTGTGTCTGTTTTTCTTTCTTTTGAAAGTCTTTGTTATAGTTCGAAATTCACTTCATCGTTTTTCTGCATCAACACGCTTTGCTTTATTCAAATTATATTTACTTCTTCCAACACCTCTGTGCGGAACACAAAGTTGTTTAAGATTGTTTTTAAATAACAAATATCTATAAAATTAGAATTCTATATATAAAAATGTCTAAAAATAGCATCTAAAATTTCAAATTAATGACAAATGCAACTTGAACATGAACGTAGTGTAGTGTCATGTCATTCGGACTATAACTTTTAATAATTGCAGGATGTAAGCAGACATGGGGTAGTTGGGCTAAACTTAAATTGTTCATTGTTCATTAGTAAAATGTTTTTTCACGGATTCCTCAATATCTCTTAAGACAGATGAGATATCAACTAGGTTTTGTCTCCATAAGGTACCCATACACAAGTTTAAAAACAAACTGCTGATTTTACGCCAATGAGACCATCAATATACCGTAGCGAAGCACGGGTATTCAGCTAGTCTATATATATAAAAGGCAGTGTCCTGACTGACTGACTCACTCATCACCGCCCAGCCCAAACCCCTGGGCCTAGAAACTTGAAATTCGGAGAGTACATTCCCTTCATGATGTAAGCACCCAATAAGAAGGGATTTTTCGAAATTCCACTCCTAAGGGATGAAAAGGGGTGAAATGTGATTTCACGAATTACTTAATATCTCTTCGGGCCGATGGGATATCGACTTAGTTTTTGCTTACAAGTATTACCCATACAAATGCCGAAAAACCAATTTCGGGATATTGCCCTAATCAACCCCTAAAGGGGTGAACCTACAATCAGGGTGGATTATACATCCCGTTGTATTTCCTGTGTTCGTTTAGTTGCAAGATTACTTTTTGGCACATAGGTGTCTTTTTAAAATATCTCGAAATGGTATTGACAGTTTTTTGAAATTTCACCCCTAAAGGGTGAAAAGGGGTGAATTGTGATTTTAAGGATTCTTTAATATCTCTTAGGACCAATAAGATATCGACTTGCTTTTTGCTTACAAAGATTACCTATACAAATACCGAATCACCAATTTCAGGATTTTGTCCTAATCAACCCCTAAAGGGGTGGATCTACAATCAGGGTGAATTATACATCCCGTCGTAATTCCTGTTTTCGTTTCGTTGCAACATTACTTTTTGGCACATATGTGTCTTTTTAAAATATCTCGAAATGGTATTGACAGTTTTTTTAAATTTCACCCCTAAAGGGCGAAAAGGGGTGAATTGTGATTTTAAGGATTCTTTAATATCTCTTAGGACCAATAAGATATCGACGCTTTTTGCTTACAAAGATTACCCATACAAATACCGAATCACCAATTTCAGGATTTTGTCCTAATCAACCCCTAAGGGGGTGGATCTACAATCGGGGTGAGTTATACATTGCGTCGTATTTCCTGTGTTCGTTTAGTTGCAACATTACTTTTTAGCACATAGGAGTCTTTTTAAAATATCTCGAAAAGGTTTTGGTAGTTTTTTAAAATTTTACCCCTATTGGGTGAAAAGGGGTGAATTATGATTTCAGTATTCCTTAATATCTCTTAGAACCAGTAAGATATCGACTTGCTTTTTGCTTACAAAGATTACCCATACAAATACCGAAAAACATATTTCAGGTTTTGTCCTAATCAACCCCTAAAGGGGTGGATCTACAATCGAGGTGAATTATACATCCCGTCGTATTTCCTGTGATCATTAGTTGCAGCATTACTTTTTGGCACATAGGTGTCTTTTTAAAATATCTCGAAATGGGTTTGTCAGTTTTTTAAAATTTCCCCCCTAAGGGTTGAAAAGGGTTGAATCGTGATTTCAAGGATTCCTTAATATCTCTTAGGACCAATAAGATATCGACTTACTGTTTGCTTGCAAAAATTATCCATACAATTACCGACAAACTTATTTCAGGAATTTGTCCTAATCAACCCCTAAAGGGATGGATCTACAATCGGGGTGAGTTATACATTCCGTCGTATTTCCTGTGTTCGTTTAGTTGTAACATTACTCTTTAGCACATAGGAGTCTTTTTAAAATATCTCGAAAAGGTTTTGGTAGTTTTTTAAAATTTCACCCCTATAGGGTGAAAAGGGGTGAATTATGATTTCAAGTATTCCTTAATATCTCTTAGAACCAATAAGATATCGACTTGCTTTTTGCTTACAAAGATTACCCATACAAATACCGAAAAACATATTTCAGGTTTTTGTCCTAATCAACCCCTAAAGGGGTGGATCTACAATCGGGGTGAATTATACATCCCATCGTATTTCCTGTGTTCATTAGTTGCAGCATTACTTTTTGGCACATAGGTGTCTTTTTAAAATATCTCGAAATGGGTTTGACAGTTTTTTAAAATTTCACCCCTAAGGGTTGAAAATGGGTGAATTGTGATTTCAAGGATTCCTTAATATCTCTTAGGACCAATAAGATATGGACTTACTGTTTGCTTTCAAAGATTATCCATACAATTACCGAAAAACTTATTTCAGGAATTTGTCCTAATCAACCCCTAAAGAGGTGGATCTACAATCGGGGTGAGTTATACATTCCGTCTTATTTCCTGTGTTCGTTTAGCTGCAACATTACTTTTTAGCACATAGATGTCTTTTTAAAATATCTCGAAAAGGTTTTGGTAGTTTTTTTAAATTTCACCCCTAAAGGGTGAAAAGGGGTGAATTGTGATTTCAAGGATTCCTTAAATCTCTTAGATCCAATAAGATATTGACTTGCTTTTTGCTTACAAAGATTACTCATACAAATACCGAAAAATGTATTTCAGGATTTTGTCCTAATCAACCCCTCAAGGATGGATCTACAAGCAGGGTGAATTATACATCCCGCCGTATTCCCTGTGTTTATTGAGATATAAGGTTTCTTTTTGGCACATAGGCGTCTTTTTAAAATATCTCGAAATGCTTTTGACAACTTTTTTAAATTTAACCCCTAAAGGGTGAAAAGGGGTGATATGTGATTTCAAAGATTATTTAATATTTTTTAACACCAATAAGATATCGACTTGGTTTTTGCTTACAAAAACTACCCTTGCAAATGCCGAAAAAACAATTTTTTGATTTTGTCCTTATCAACCCCTTAAGGGGTGGATCTACAATTGGGGTGAATTATACATCTCGTCGTATTCCCTGTGTTTATTGAGATATAAGGTTTCTTTTTGGCACATAGGCGTCTTTTTAAAATATCTCGAAATGGTTTTGACAACTTTTTTAAATTTAACCCCTAAAGTGTGAAAAGGGGTGAAATGTAAATTCAAGGATTGTTTAATATTTTTTAACACCAATAAGATATCGACTTGGTTTTTGCTTACAAAAACTACCCTTGCAAATTCCAAAAAACCAATTTTTTGATTTTGTCCTAATCAACCCCTTAAGGGGTGGATCTACAATCGGGGTGAATTATACATCCCGCCGTATTTCCTGTGTTCGTTTAGTTGCAACATTACTTTTTGGCACGTACCTTTTTAAAATATCTCGAAATAGTTTTGACATTTTTTTAAAATTACCCCCTAAAGGGTGAAAAGGGATGAATTGTGATTTCAAGGATTCCTTAATATCTCTTAGGACCAATAAGATATCGACTTGCTTTTTGCTTACGAAGATTACCCATACAAATACTGAAAAACTTATTTCAGGATTTGGTCCTAATCAACCCCTAAAGGGATGGATCTACAATCAAGGTGAATTATACATCCCGTCGTATTTCCTCTGTTCGTTTAGTTGCAACATTAATTTTTGGCACATAGGTGTCTTTTTAAAATATCTCGAAATGGTATTGACAGTTTTTTTAAATTTCACCCCTAAAGGGTAAAAAGGGGTGAATTGTGATTTCAAGGATTCCTTAATATCTCTTACGACCAATAATCAACCCCTCCTAATCAACCCCTAAACGGTGGATCTACAATTGGGGTGAATTATACATCCCGTCGTATTCCCTGTGTTTGTTGAGTTATAAGGTTTCTTTTTGGCACATAGGCGTATTTATAAAATATCTCGAAATGGTTTTGACAATTTTTTTAAATTTAACCTCTAAAGGGTAAAAAGAGGTAAAATGTGATTTCAAGGATTGTTTAACATTTTTTAGGACCAATAAGATATCGACTTGGTTTTTGCTTACAAAAACTACCCAAGCAAATACCGAAAAACCAATTGTTGGATTTTGTCCTAATCAACCCCTTAAGGGGTGGATCAACCATCGGGATGAATTATACATCCCGTCGTATTTCCTGTGTTCGTTTAGTTGCAACATTACTTTTTGGCACATAGGTGTCTTTTTAAAATATCTCGAAATGGGTTTGACCGTTTTTTAAAATATCACCCCTTAAGGGTGAAAAGGGGTGAAATGTGATTTCAGTAATTCCTTAATTCTTTTAGGACCCATAAGATATCGACTTGGTGTCTGCTTACAAAAATTATCCATACAAATGCCGAAAAACTTATTTCAGGATTTCGTCCTAATCAACCCCTAAAGGGGTGATTCTACAAACGGGGTAGATTATACATCGCGTCGTATTTCCCGTGTTTGTTGAGTTATAACGTTTCTTTTTGGCACATAGGTGTCTTTTTAAAATGTCTCGAAATGGTTTTAACAGTTTTTTACCTTTAACAAATATCACCCCTAAAGGGTGAAAAGAGGGAATTGTGATTTCAAGGACGCCTTAATATCTTCTAAGATTAATAAGATATAGACTTGGTTTTTGCTTATAAAGATTACCCATATAAATGTCGAAAAATGAATTTCACGATTTTATCTTAATCAACTCCTTAAGGGGTGAATCTACATTCGGGGTGAATTATAGAACCCTTTGTATTTTCACCGGTTGTTGAGTTATAACATTCCATTTTGGCATATATGTGTTTTGACAGTTTTCTTTCACTCCTAAAGGGTAAATTAGTATTTTTTTGTTAGAAATAAAAAATTCGGAGAGTAAATTTTTCAGTATGACGTAAGAACCCACTAATAAAGGATTTTTTCAAGTTCGACCCCTATCTGGTGAAAAGGAGTAAAATGCTTTTTCACGGATTCCTCAATATCTCTTAGGACAGATGAGATATCGACTAGATTTTTTGTTACAAAGGTTACCCATACACAAGTTTAAAAACAAACTCCGGATTTTATGCCAATGAGACCATCAATTACCGTAGCGAAGCACGGGTTTTCAGCTAGTACCTATATAAAATTTTAAATATTTTATGGTTTAGTTATCAAAATTATAGTGTAAAATAAAATATTGGGTATTAATATTTATAATAATAAGTTTAAGAGATGTCAACTTTACAAAATTAACTCATATCGCAATTGTGTTTAGGTTCAGGGTCACTGCAAGGTTAACGGTTAAAATTAAAACGTACAATGTAAATTACACTGTAATTTTATTAGCAACGGTTAAGTAAAACAACCATTAAGTAATTATCTAATCTAAGAATAAGAATTAATTTTATAAATGTGAATTAAATAAAGAAAAATATAATAAATAAAACTGTTGTTTTATTTTTGTTATCCTAAATACTCAATTAATAATCAGTAATTTATTAGCGAACAAAAAATATTCGAGATATCCGCTGAAATTGGAATAAAAAAAATTGATGTGAAGTGTGAATATTCACACATTTCAGGGTTTCGCAGGTATATAATAAATGAAGGCGGTATGCTGAGTGTGTAGGACAAATTTTACTTTGTAGTAATCACGGCAAAATGAACGATATTTTTAAAATAATTTATCGTCTGTTAATCATATAATAAGACTGGTTATTAAATTTACGCTCATAAAAATTAAATACAACATTTGTCAAAATATAACTAGAATTTTGACAAAATAATTTCAACATAATAAAAATGCAAAAAAAAAACAGAAAAAATAAAATTCACTCCGTACTCGAACTCGAAACCCTTCGTTTTCCAGTCAGTGCTCTAACGCATGTGAGTGTCTTACATTGGTATAACTTTTGTACTTTGTGAACCAAAAACCACAAAAAATGCGTTATTTTCCAAAAACATAATCTGATCAAAAATTCCTGTTGTACTATTTCGGTTCACACCAATATACATTACTTAGAATTTTTTTAGATTTTTAGTTTAAACCATCTGGGCTACAGGGTGTGGGACAAAATTTTTTTTGCACATTTTTGGCAAAAATCGCTTCAAAATAATTTATTTTGCAAAAATAAAAATTTGATCGTTAATCCACGTACTAAGGGCTTTCATTTGATTCCCTACTCAGAATTTAAAAAAAATATTTTTGTTTTCGATGAGCACATATTTGTTTATATTTTTAGGGGGGTATGTTTTTTAGATGTTTTAGTATTTTTCCTATGTGCGGGTCAAAGAGTTGTATAAGCATGCCAAATTTCAACTCTCTAGGTTTAGCCGTTTGGCTACAATTTTTACCGAACAGACAGACAGACAGACAGACAGACAGACTACAAAATGACGGTATAAGGGTTTTTTGGTCATACCTACAAAACCCTAAAAAGTGATTTTTTTAAAGATTACAGAGGTATATAAAGCAAATCTATTTAGTACTGGCGTGTGGGGAATCAGTTTCGTGCAGAGGATGAACGCATTCGGAAAGAAAGAGAGGGTCGAGCGCTTGGATTGTACAGTATGAGACACAAGTTTTCATCAAAATATTAAATTTTTCCACAATTTAATGGATTACTTTTTATATTTCATATTTTCTATTCACTTCTTTCTTTCTGTTTTCTAGGTGACGAAAATGTGGAACGTTCACCTGGATTTAGAAAATAATAATGTGTAAATAATATAACAATGAAATAAAAATGAAAAGCCTGTTAAGAACTGAACTAAGTTTACCAAACAAAATAAATGTCTTTGTTGAACAGCTTTGTTGCGTCTTACAACAAAGATATTTATTATGATTGTTAATTTAGAACGTGAAATTTCGGATTCTTTTGTTCAAAATATTTGTTCCGTCCGTGTCTCATCTTTGTATTAAAGTTATATTGTATTACAACTTTTAACTTGTCTAACCTGCAGACACTTTTTTTTTTCCTTGTTAAATCTACTTAAACTTCTTGCAGAAACACCTGTGCACGCTGAAACTCGATCCAAAATATTCTTCAAAGGTATAATCACTACTGCAGCTTCCTTAGTCATAAAGTCAATCACATTACTAATAATCTCCTTACTGACTATGGTTTACGCGCCCGCATAATTTCGTCTTAAATTCCATTATACTTTTTCATCCGAATGTACTTTCACTGATGCTTGCAGCAAGACAGTCTGAAGTCAACTGACGTCCTCACTCCAATTTCTAGTGATTGCTACTGCGCACCCAAGGTCATCCGCCAGGCTTAAATAGATGGACTGTAGTTAGTTAATATTTCTGACACACAGCTTCAAAGGCTATTTGTGTTTATTTTAAGAGTAATAATAGTGCATAACTTATTTTTTATTGTGAATAAATATATTCCTTGCTCTAGTTATTTCTTTTTTTCTGTGGTGTTTTCATTTTTCCGAAAGTATCTTAAAAGTATATTGAAGTATCTAGATACATTGTAAAAAAAATGTATCTGTATCTAGATACTTTTTAAAATTTGTATCTATATCTGCATCTAGATACATTTTTCCTCAAGTATCTGTATCTGTATCTAGATATATTTTCAAATGTATCTATTACAACACTGTCTAGGACTAGAATATTTTTTGAGTGTAGAAAAACGTAAAAAATACAAGGCAAACCGCGAAATGAACGACCATGGGAAACGTGAGGAATGACGCTACTCTTTTTTTACGGGAAAAGGGGGGAAAATCTTCTGAAGAGACCAGACAGCCCCGCCTTTTCTTGTACTGTCGGATTTCTACCGACTAAAACCCCCTCCTTGTGTCTTCCGAAGGACACCCCGGAACAGTTAACGAAACATATTTTCAGGGTACCTCTTCCGTCTGAGTGTCATCTGAGTACCATTTTTTATGCGGTTCGCCGTTCTTGCTCCGCAGTCTCCTTTTTCTTGGATACATTTTTGCTGTAGGTCTCAACGCTGACCAGCTATCTTCCCTTGCCAGTATCTAACTAGAGTCTCACTTCGGTCATCTCACTCCTGACCTCCGTCCATTCCGGACAACGAAAAAGGGTGTGTTCATCGTTGTCCTCTTCTCTTCCTTAGAAAAACATTTTGCTATCCTCAGCGTTCTTCATCCTTTTGAGGTAGGACTGGAAACATCCATGTCCAGTGAGCAACTGTGTAAGCTAGCTATTTGTCACGAGGCGACTCAATAGAGTAGCATGACTTACCCTGCACCAGCTCAGCGTGATCAATGTCTAGGGTATCGTAGGCATAAACAAAAAACTCTAGACACTTCTATATCCTATAATCGATATGAAAAATATTTTGCAGATTTATTTTCTAAGAATCTGCGGATAAAATAACGTATAGAAATGTCTAGAGTTTAGTATGCATAAACAAGAAATTCTAGACACTCCTATATCCTATGATCGGCATGAAAAGTATTTTGCAGATTTATTTTCTAAGAATCTGCAGATAAAGTAACATATAGAAATGTCTAGGATTTCGTAGGCATAAACAAGGAACTCTAGATAGTCCTATATCCTTTGATCGATATGAAAAATATTTTGCAGATTTATTTTCTAAGAATCTGCGGATAAAATAACGTATAGAAATGTCTAGGATTTAGTAGGCATAAACAAGAAATTCTAGGCACTCCTATATTCTATGTTCGAAATGAAAAATATTATGCAGATTTATTTTCTAAGAATCTGATAGTAATAAAGTCTCAATAAAGTAACATATAGAAATGTCTAGGGTTTCATAGGCATAAACAAGAAACTCTAGACACTCCTATATCCTATTATCGATATGAAAAATATTTTGCCGATTTATTTCCTAAGATTCTGAGGATAAAATAACGTATAGAAATGTCTAGGATTTCGTAGGCATAAACAAGAAACTCTAGACACTCCTACATTCTTTGACTGATATAAACAATATTTTGCAGATTTATTTTCTAAGAATCCTCAAATATAATTATTTACAGAAATCTCTAGGGTTTCGTAGGCATAAACAAGAAACTTTAGACACTTCTATATCCTATAATCGATATAAAAAATATTTTTAAGATTTATTCTCTAAGAAACTACGGATAAAATTACATATAGAAGTGTTTAGGGTTTCGTAGGCATAAAAAAGAAACTCTAGACTCGCCTATATTTTTTAACCGATATGAACAATATTTTGCAGATTTATTCTCTAAGAATCTACGAATATAATTATATATAGAAATCTAACAGATGCGTATAGAAAAGTAACAAAGCGAATGATCGACATACAACAAATGGAGCAAGACACAAAAATAAGAGAATCAAGATAAAACAGCAAATATGAAAAGACCTGGACGCTGAAAAAGAACAGATTTTAAGCCGAAAGGCGAAAATTATAATTATTATTAAGTAAAAGTTAATTAGTGTAAGATAAAATGTAGTAAATTATATTGAATAGTAAAAATAGGAGGTAGTACCCCAGGTGAAGTCCCCCAGGTGACTGCACCCAGGCTAGCGCACGAGCTGGGTTCCTAGTATGCCGCCTGGGCTTGAAGAGCCTGGTCTTACTAAGCGTCTGAAATTGAGATTGGGTTACCCTTAGGTATGTTCTAAATGATAAACAACAGTGTGATTTTACATATTTATTAACAAGAAAGTAATGAAATATAACAATGCGAATAAATAAAGTAACAATATAAAACAATACATAGTTTAGGACTAGGATTGTGAGTAGGATTATGAAGGAACGGCGAGCGTCGTGGTGAGGTCCGTGTTGGACGTTAGTGGACGAACAAGTGTCCTTTGGGGGCAGCGCCAGAGTGATCTATGGCGACAACGCCAGAGTAGTTTATGGCGGCAGCGCATTTTATCGGTGACGGAATGCGCGACGCGCTGATCCTGTGCAGTCCTACGTTCCAAGCTCGTCCGAGCGATGGTGACTGTGTGGGTTAGGATGCGTTGGCGGGGGCGCTTCTGATTGAAGGCCAGTTGAGTGTTGAGGACTCAAGAAGAGCTGAAGGCTAGGGGAGGGGTTGACGACGTTGGGGTCTCGTGAATAGCGGGCTGTAGCGCTGACTCGACCGTAAAGCGAGTCGTAGTGGGGAGTCGAGCGTAAAGCGAGTTTCGGCGGCTCAGCATAAAGCGAGCCATAGCAGTGAACTCAATATAAAGCGAATCGTGAACTCAGCGTAAAGCGAGTTTTTGGGCTCAGCGTAAAGCGAGCTTGGTGGCGAACTCAACGTAAAGGGAGTTTGTGGGCTCAGCGTAAAGTGAGCTTGGTGAACTCAGCATAAAGCGAGTTATACTGACCAGGTGGGACTGGTAGCTGCTGTAGGTTTGGAGCCAGTATTTATACCTGCTAACTGCGTAATAAGGGCGAAATCAGGGAAATGGAACAATTTCAGCCAATGATAAAATCTAACTCCGCCCATTAATAGGGTCATTTGAAATACCTGCTACAAATGCGCGGGTTAAGGTAATTAGCGGTTTTCAGGTGTCAGCACGAATCATGCGGTCACAGTAAAGTGTGATGGCGCGCGGTGCGACCACCGGCACGCGTGCAATCCGCGGTAACAAACTTTGATGATGGTTAAGAGGTGAGAAATTTTTGTAAATATATTCTTCTGAGCAGAAATAAAAAAAAAGAATTTATTGGTTATTAAATATGTTAAAGAATACGTAGAGAGTTAGTTAATTAGTTAAAATTTTTGGCGCAAAGGCTATTTGCGCCTAACGCAGCCCATCTAAATGACTACACTACATATTAAAACAATAAATTAGACAATATATAAATAAATAAAATCATTAAAATTACACATACTCATTAAAAGAGATCTTGCACGGACAAATTCAAATAAACAATATAAAAAGTTTGTATGAAAAAATGAACAGACACAGGGTGATGGTAAGAGGCTGTAAGGGTGCAAATTACCATCGAATATCACAGGTTAATAATAAAACACATTAAAACTAGGTGCAAGACTTCACAAATAAAACAGTAAGTTCGATTCTCTTAAGAAGAGTATCATCCCGTCCATGAGTACTCTGTTGTCACCTAAAGCAACTGACAAAGGTCATAGAACAGGCCTAACCTCTCCCTGACATCCTCGAACTGTACACATTTAGTTAAAAAGTGTAACACAGATAAATCTGTGTTACACGTCTCACAGATAGGGGAGTCTTCACTTCGACGGAGGTGTCCATCGGTCCACCAACAGTGGCCTATACGGAGGCGTGTGATGGCGGTTTCCTCCCTGCGGTTAATCCTGTAGGAAGAACCCCATAGTTTAACGTCTCCCTTAATCTGTCTCAACTTAACGTTCTGTGTGCTGTTCCACCCATGTTGCCACGTGGAGAATACGTAGAGAAAACACTTTTATTTTAAATTAGTTGTTATAAATAAATAATGTGTTTTAAATCTACCAATTTTTAAAATTTTATTTAATTGTAGAAGTATGTTGGTTTCATTTTTAGTCTCGCCTATTGCCGTACGGCAGGCAATAACACAATATTTAGTTACTGAATATGCAATGAAATTTAAAACAACTGTACTATTTACCGGGGTTTCCGGCTCTGGTCCTTCTTTACCGACTGCCACCCGCTGTCTATGTTCTGGTTTTCAGTTATCTTTCGCCCAAACCCCTGTTACTCCGTAAAATATATGTTTTATAATGATTAAGGTTTTATTTTTTAATTAAATTTTTACGGATACATCAACTACTATTGGTTATTACTATCCCGGGACGTTAGAATACAAAGTTTTAGATTTTTACATTAAGTACATAGCTTTACATAGATAGGTTATTAGGCAGGTAATAGATACATAATTTTACATTGATTGAATATATTGTACTAGCTGAAAACCCGTGCTTCGCTACGGTATATTGATGGTCTCATTGGCATAAAATCCGCAGTTTGTTTTTAAACTTGTGCATGGGTAACCTTTGTAACAAAAAATCTAGTCGATATCTCATCTGTCCTAAGAGATATTGAGGAATCCGGGAAAAAACATTTTACTCCTTTTCACCAGATAGGGGTCGAACTTGAAAAAATCCTTTCTTAGTGGGTTCTTACGTCATACTGAAAAATGTACTCTCCGAATGTTTTATTTCTAACAAAAAAATACTAATTTACCCTTTAGGAGTGAAAGAAAACTGTCAAAACTCATATATGCCAAAATGGAATGTTATAACTCAACAACCGCTGGAAATACAAAGGGTTCTATAATTCACCTCGAATGTAGATTCACCCCTTTAGGGGTTGGTTAAGATAAAATCCTGAAATTCATTTTTCGGCATTTGTATGGGTAATCTTTATAAGCAAAAACCAAGTCTATATCTTATTGATCCTAGAAGATATTAAGGCGTCCTTGAAATCACAATTCCCTCTTTTCACCCTTTAGGGGTGATATTTGTTAAAGGTAAAAAACTGTTAAAACCATTTCGAGATATTTTAAAAAGGAACCTATGTGCCAAAAAGAAACGTTATAACTCAACAAACACAGGAAATACGACGCGATGTATAATCTACCCCGTTTGTAGAATCACTCCTTTAGGGGTTGATTAGGACGAAATCCTAAAATAAGTTTTTCGGCATTTGTATGGATAATTTTTGTAAGCAAACACCAAGTCGATATCTTATTGGTCCTAAAAGAATTAAGGAATTACTGAAATCACATTTCACCCCTTTTCACCCTTAAGGGGTGAAATTAAAAAAATGTCAAAATCATTTCGAGATATTAAAAAAAAAACACCTAGATATTAAGTAATCCTTGAAATCACAATTCATCCCTTTTCACCCTTTAGATGGAATTTTAAAAAACTGTCAAACCCATTTCGAGATATTTTAAAAAGACACCTATGTGCCAAAAAGTAATGTTGCAACTAAACGAACACAGGAAATACGACGGGATGTATAATTCATCCCGATTGTTGATCCACCCCTTAAGGGGTTGATTAGGACAAAATCCAAAAATTGGTTTTTCGGTACTTGCATTGGTAGTTTTTGTAAGCAAAAACCAAGTCGATATCTTATTGGTGTTAAAAAATATTAAACAATCCTTGAAATCACGAGGACATCCTAAGCAAAAAGTGTAAGAAAAAGCAAGTCGATACCTTATTGGTTCAAAGAGATATTAAGGAATCCTTGAAATCACAATTCACCCCTTTTCACCCTTTAGGGGTGAAATTTTAAAAAAACCGTCAATACTATTTCGAGATATTTTAAAAATACATCTATGTGCCAAAAATTAATGTTGCAACTAAACGAACAGAGGAAATACGACGGGATGTATAATTCACCTTGATTGTAGATCCATCCCTTTAGGGGTTGATTAGGACCAAATCCTGAAATAAGTTTTTCGGTATTTGTATGGGTAATCTTCGTAAGCAAAAAGCAAGTCCATATCTTATTGGTCCTAAGAGATATTAAGGAATCCTTGAAATCACAATTCATCCCTTTTCATCCTTTAGGGGGTAATTTTAAAAAAATGTCAAAACTATTTCGAGATATTTTAAAAAGATACCTATGTGCCAAAAAGTAATGTTGCAACTAAACGAACACAGGAAATACGGCGGGATGTATAATTCACCCCGATTGTAGATCCACCCCTTAAGGGCTTGATTAGGACAAAATCCAAAAATTGGTTTTTCGGCATTTGCAAGGGTAGTTTTTGTAAGCAAAAACCAAGTCGATATCTTATTGGCGTTAAAAAATATTAAACAATCCTTGAAATCACATTTCACCCCTTTTCACACTTTAGGGGTTAAATTTAAAACAGTTGTCAAAACCATTTCGAGATATTTTAAAATGACGCCTATGTGCCAAAAAGAAACCTTATATCTCAATAAACACAGGGAATACGACGGGCTGTATAATTCACCCCGATTGTAGAACCATCCTTTAGGGGTTGATTAGGACAAAATCCCGAAATATATTTTTCGGTATTTGTATAGGTAATCTTTGTCAGCAAAAAGCAAGGCAATATCTTATTGGCCCCAAGAGATTTAAGGAATCCTTGAAATCACAATTCACCCCTTTTCACCATTTAGGGGTGAAATTTTAAAAAACTATCAAACTTTTCGAGATATTTTAAAAAGACACCTATGTGCTAAAAAGTAATGTTGCAACTAAACGTACACAGAAAATACGACGGAATGTATAACTCACCCCGATTGTAGTTCCACCTCTTTAGGGGTAAATTAGGACAAATTCCTGAAATACGTTTTTCGGTAATTGTATGGATAATCCTTGCAAGCAAACAGTAAGTCCATATCTTATTGGTCCTAAAAGATATTAAGGAATCCTTGAAATCACAATTCACCTCTTTTCAACCCTTAGGGGTGAAATTTAAAAAAACTGTCAAACCCATTTAGAGATATTTTAAGAAGACACATATGTGCCAAAAAGTAATGCTGCAACTAATGAACACAGGAAATACGACGAGATGTATAATTCACCCCGATTGTAGATCCACCCTTTTAGGGGTTGATTAGGACAAAATCCTGAAATTGGTGATTCGGTATTTGTATAGGTAATCTTTGTAAGCAAAAAGCAAGTCGATATCTTATTGGTTCTAAGAGATATTAAGGAATACTTGAAATCATAATTCACCCCTTTTCACCCTGTAGGGGTGAAATTTTAAAAAGCTACCAAAACCTTTTCGAGATATTTAAAAAAAATTCCTATGTGCTAAAAAGTAATGTTGCAACTAAACGAACACAGGAAATACGACGGAATGCATAACTCACCCCGATTGTAGATCCGCCCCTTTTGGGGTTGATTAGGAAAAATTCCTGAAATAAGTTTTTCGGTAATTGTATGGAAGATCTTTGCAAACAAACAGTAAGTCGATATCTTATTATTGATCCTAAAAGATATTAAGGAATCCTTGAAATCATAATTCACCCCTTTTCAACCCTTAGGGATGGAATTTTAAAAAACTGTCAAACCCATTTCGAGATATTTTAAAAAGACACCTATGTGCCAGAAAGTAATGTTGCAACTAAACGAACACAGGAAATACGGCGGGATGTATAATTCACCCCGATTGTAGATCCACCCCTTAAGGGCTTGATTAGGACAAAATCCAAAAATTGGTTTTTCGGCATTTGCAAGGGTAGTTTTTGTAAGCAAAAACCAAGTCGATATCTTATTGGTGTTAAAAAATATTAAACAATCCTTGAAATCACATTTCACCCCTTTTCACCCTTTAGGGGTTAAATTTAGAAAAGTTGTCTAAACCATTTCGAGATATTTTAAAATGACGCCTATGTGCCAAAAAGAAACCTTATATCTCAATAAACACAGGTAATACAACGGGCTGTATAATTCACCCCGATTGTAGATCCTTCCTTTAGGGGTTGATTAGGACAAAATCCTGAAATATATTTTTCGGTATTTGTATAGGTAATCTTTGTCAGCAAAAAGCAAGGCAATATCTTACTGGCCCTAAGAGATTTAAGGAATCCTTGAAATCACAATTCACCCCTTTTTACCATTTAAGGGTGAAATTTTAAAAAACTATCAAAACCATTTCGAGATATTTTAAAAAGACACCTATGTGCTAAAAAGTAATGTTGCAAGTAAACGTACACAGAAAATACGACGGAATGTATAACTCACCCCGATTGTAGATCCACCCCTTTAGGGGTTGATTAGGACAAATTCCTGAAATACGTTTTTCGGTAATTGTATGGATAATCTTTGCAAGCAAACAGTAAGTCCATATCTTATTGGTCCTAAGAGATATTAAAGAATCCTTGAAATCACAATTCACCCCTTTTCAACCCTTAGGGGTGAAATTTTAAAAAACTGTCAAACCCATTTCGAGATATTTTAAAAAGACACCTATGTGCCAAAAAGTAATGCTGCAACTAATGAACACAGGAAATACGACGGGATGTATAATTCACCCCGATTGTAGATGCACCCCTTTAGGAGTTGATTAGGACAAAAACCTGAAATAAAGTTTTTCGATATTTGTATGGGTAATCTTTGTAAGCAAAAAGCAAGTCGATATCTTATTGGTTCTAAGAGATATTAAGGAATACTTGAAATCATAATTCACCCCGTTTCACCCTATAGGGCTGAAATTTTAAAAAACTACCAAAACCTTTTCGAGATATTTTAAAAATACTCCTATGTGCTAAAAAGTAATGTTGCAACTAAACGAACACAGGAAATATGACGGAATGTATAACTCACTCCGATTGTAGATCCACCCCTTTAGGGGTTGATTAGGACAAATTCCTGAAATAAGTTTTTCGGTAATTGTATGGATAATCTTTGCAAGCAAACAGTAAGTCGATATCTTATTGATCCTAAAAGATATTAAGGCATCCTTTAAATCACAATTCACCCCTTTTCAACCCTTAGGGATGGAATTTTAAAAAACTGTCAAACCTATTTCGAGTTATTTTAAAAAGACACCTATGTGCCAAAAAGTAATGTTGCAACTAAACGAACACAGGAATTACGACGGGATGTATAATTCACCCCGATTGTAGATCCACCCCTTTAGGGGTTGATTAGGACAAAATCCTGAAATTGGTGATTCGGTATTTGTATGGGTAATCTTTGTAAGCAAAAAGCAAGTCGATATCTTATTGGTCCTAAGAGATATTAAAGAATCCTTAAAATCACAATTCACCCCTTTTCACCCTTTAGGGGTGAAATTGCAAAAAACTGTGAATACCATTTCGAGATATTTTAAAAAGACACCTATGTGCCAAAAAGTAATCTTGCAACTAAACGAACACAGGAAATACAACGGGATGTATAATCCACCCCGATTGTAGGTTCACCCCTTTAGGGGTTGATTAGGGCAAAATACCGAAATTGGTTTTTCGGCATTTGTATGGGTAATACTTGTAAGCAAAAACTAAGTCGATATCCCATCGGCCCTAAGAGATATTAAGGAATTCGTGAAATCACATTTCACCCCTTTACATCCCTTAGGAGTGGATTTTCGAAAAATCCCTTCTTAGTGGGTGCTTACGTCATGGAGGGAATATACTCTCCAAATTTCAAGTTTCTAGGGCTAGGGGTTCGAGCTGGGCGGTGATGAGTGAGTCAGTCAGTCAGTCAGTCAGTCAGTCAGGACACTGCCTTTTATATATACAGATTGAATTTGGTAAGAATTAATTAAAAATTTATATTTCGTTTATGAGTGATGTGTCCTCCAGATTTTAGTATTCGGGCAGTTGTTTTCAACTTGTTGGATAGAGCTTCTTTCACTGTGTCTGGTAGATTATGTCGTCTTTTCTCTCGGTTGTACTTAGGGTTGCCACCTCTCCGGGTTTGGCCCGGAGACTCCGGGTTTCAGTGAGTTATCTCCGGGCTCCGGGTTTAACTATTATTTCTCCGGACGACGTAAGTAAAATTGAATATGCACAAAATTATGTCAACTCCATCTCGCGGCAGCCGTTACAACTAACACTCTTTCGCGCCAAAACATCTCTACTGCGGAGACGATCGACGCGCGCACACTCGATTGCACCGTTCGTATTAGTACGACGCGCGAAACCACGTGGATAGAGAATCTCTTTTGTGTCTGTTCAGTCAGTGCTATATTGGTGATAGTCTAGTATAGTTTGATAATCTGTGTACCGTGTTGACTGATGATAAATGGTAAAAATATTGATAGTTACTTTACACGTAATTAAATTGATGCTAATTTTAATAGGCTGATAAAAATTCTATTCTATTAATTATAGTGCAGTGACCAATAAATTTTCAATAGAAAAAATATAGAATGTGAGTAAAATTATAATTTGAAGTTAAGTTTAAAACTGTAATATAAATTTATATATAATTTACAAATACATTTATAAATTGATACTCAAATTTATTATATTTTAAAATAATTTATTTCAGATAAACATGGAGAGAAACAAACAAGAACAATCAGGCGTTTCAGAACCTCCTAAAAAAAAGATACATGTACACTATAAATGTAAATTCAATGATGAATGGCTTCGAAGAGATGAATATTGTAAATGGCTAAAAAAAACTGACGAAATTACTGGAATATGTCTATTGTGCAATATTAAATTCACGATAAAACATGATGGAGAAAAAGCGGTAAAAAAACATTTTAATAGCCAAACACATTTGACTGCATTAAAATGTACTAAAGAAAATCAATTAACAACGTCGTTTCTTCCAAAAACTAATTCACCTGATGATGTAAAAGTAGCAATCATAGAATTATCACAAATTTATCATGGCTTAAAACATAATCACAGTTATTGCAGCATTGACTGTGGAATGAAAATCAATTCGTTATTATATTTTGATTCCACAATTAGAAAAAAAAATCCATTGTGGCAGAACAAAAGCCGAAGCAATTGTTGAAAACATACTAGCACCTAAGTCCATTCAGGTAGTTCTTGACGAACTTGGAATCAATAACGGCAAAGCAATTCCGTTTTCCTTGGCGAACGATGCGTCCAACAAAGGCAACAGAAAAATGTTCCCGATTGCAGTTCAATATTTTCATTCAGAAAAAGGAATTCAAAATAAAATTATTGACTTTTACGAAGATTCAGACGAAACTTCTGAGGCAATTGTTACAAGATTATTGAATTGTTTTCAAGAATGTAAACTTAACTTATCAAATTTAAGTTCTTATTCTGCAGATAACGCATCTGTTAATTACGGCAAGAATAAATATGTATACAAAAAATTAACCGATCTTAATCCGAAAATTTTGAAGAGTAATTGTAACTGCCATGTAATTCATAATGCAGCTTGACACGCATGTAAGGCATTGTCTCTCAATGTTGAAAATTTGGTATTAAAAATATATGCTGAATTTTCTATTAGCTCTAAAAGAATTAAGGAACTAAAAGATTGCTTTGATTTTTTGGAATTGGAATATGACAGTATTATTCGACACGTGATAACGAGATGTCTATCTCTACATAAAGCTTTAGAAAAATTGTTAATGCCTGGTCAGCGATAAAACTTTATTTTTTACAACAGGGTGAAGAAGATACGCACAAAATCATTTGGAAATTCGTGAAGATGAGATTCGAGACGATAAAGATAGTTTATCTTTAGCCGAATGTTATATTCACTTTGTGCATCATTTTATGGGACTTATGAATCAGCATATTATCCAGCTTGAAAATCAGTAACAAGTTCCGAATTGCATGACATAATGTTATCTCTGAAAAATAAACTGGAGAATAGATTAGAAGATCAATTTTTCAGTAGTAAAGTCAATACAAGTTTAGATTTCTTAACTTCCTATGAAAAACAAAAATTTGTGACTGAAGCGAAAAAGGTGTACAGAAAGGCAATTGATTACTTGGTAAAATTTTATAATTTTTAAAACAGCCCTTAAAACAGCCATTCAAATATTTTTCAGTAATTAATTTTAAGAACGAAAATTTCAAATACCAAGATTTTTTAGATGCTGCAAAATACGTAAATGTAGAATTAGAAGCCGATAAATTATATGATGATATCTGCCTTCTTAAAAATATCATTCCTTCCACCAAATCGCTTGATTTGCCAACTGATAAAAAATGGATAAAAATATTTTCCTCTGGTGTTTTCACTGAACTACCAAAACTTGTTGGTAAGATTCTATCGATACCTATAAGTAATGCATACGTGGAACGAATTTTTTCGTTTATGGGAAATACTTGGACAGACAACCGTAACAGGATGCGGGTTGAGTTGGTAAAGGCAGAATTATGCATATTTCATAAATTATATTATGAAATAAATAAATGATTTATTATATACTATTTTGCATATTGCATTTTTTTTTTCTTATTTACCTGTTTTTATATTATACGTAAAATGTTAAGTTATTTATCAGTTATATGCATAGTAAGTAACTACTCTATGATAATTAGAAATTGTATTTAATTCGTATGAATGCGAGTTTTGAATTTGTTAATTTATATAAATAAAAAAAAATTAATATTTATGCATGTGGTTTTTTTTTTTAGTTATCGTCTCCGGGCGAGACCCAGGTCTGAGGTGGCAAGCCTAGTTGTACTGTGGGCAGTCGATAAGTACATGTTCCACTATGAGATGTATGTTGCAGGTACTGCATTTAATAGGATCAATTTTCTGTAAGATAAATTTATGTGTCAGTCCTGTATGACCTATTCTCAGCCTGGTTAAGATTATTTGGTCTCTTCTATTGTTAACTGTCTGCCATTTTCTTGTATCCTGTTTTATATTTCTTAATTTATTGTTTCGGGTCTGACGCCAGTCTTCGTCCCATTCTTCTAATACTGTTCTAGTTAGTAGGTTCTTAATGTCATATTGTGAAATCAGTAGGTTTATTTGCGAGGTGTTAATTGCAAGTTTGGCGGCTCTGTCTACTTCTTCATTGCCCTCGATTCCGCAATGAGATGGGGTCCACAGTATTATTATTTCTTTGTCGGTTCTAATAATGTTGTGCATCGTGTCCTGGATTTTCTGAACTAGACTGTTTTTAGTATATAGTTGCTTCAAGCTATCAATTGAGTTTAACGAATCAGTTATTATTAGAAATTTCTTGTTATTTTCATTATTTTGTATTTGTTTGATAGCCTGAAAAATGCTGTATACTTCTGCAGTAAACACACTTGTTGTCGGGGGTAGGTGGTATTGCTTGATTTTTCCCTTTATCAGTAGTGCTGGACCAGTTTTGTTATTTATCTTCGACCCATCGGTGTAAATAGCTAGGTGTTGTTGGAATTTGTCCATAATTTTCACGAACTTTTGTTTGTACGTTTCTGGACTAGTAAACTGTTTTGTTAACTTGCTTAGTATTGTATTTAGGTGATTCTAGTATCCATGGCGGAATATTGTTAAAACTGTGTTGTTCTAAACTCCATTCATAATAAATATGAGATGACGTCACACTTGGTTAATTTAAGTACCAACGTTATGATATGTTTTAATCAACATCAATCCATAACTTAGTTAGTACATTTATTTATTTAATGTTGGTACATTTTTCCAATATTGTCAGTTTAAAATTGGATTGTTCAATCGTTATTTGTCAGGTTGACGTTTAGGTACTTACCATTAACAGTAAGGTTATATTTTATTATTATTATTTTTTTAAATTTAATTGTAATAAAAATGCCCAAAGCTCTTAGTAGCCGTGGTCAAAGGATAGTTTTGTCTCTTATTAATTATTTTGAAAGATAATTAATTTGATTTTAGGAGAGCATGTTACTGTCGACACTATTAATATAAAATTACATGAAAGGGGTACCTTAGTAAACTACCATTTCTAACAGAGTGATTAAGACTAAAATTTAAGGGTTTTTTAAAACTCATAAAAGAGTAGTAGATATCAAATTTTAGCTTGATCGTAGCAATAGTTTTCGAGATATTGGTCGAGTTAATTTTTAAAAACTGCAATGGTACCTTTGTAAACTACCATTTCTAACAAAGCGATTGAAACCAAAATTTAAGTGTTTTTTAAAACTCATAAAAGAGTTGTAGATATCAGATTTAAGCTTGATCGTAGCAATAGTTTACGAGATATTGGTAGAGTAAATTTTTAAAAATTGCAATGGTACCTTAGTAAACTACCATTTCTTACAGAGCGATTCAGACCAAACTTTAAGGGTTTTTTAAAACTCATAAAAGAGTAGTAGATATCAAATATAATGGGTGATATTTCTATAACGTTTTTTATCTGTATATTGTGTTTGTATATTTTAAAAGGTTTTAAAATTTGTAATGTAACTGAACAAAAACAATATTTAATTTTGTATCTTGGTCGATAAACAAATATTATATATGATTAATAAAATATGTTCTATTTACATTTGTTAAGATCTTTTTTTTTGTAATTTTAACCTACCGGTCTGTTACGTAGAACGGTTTATTATCATCAGATGCAAACGAAAAGTAATTTTAGCGTACTCATGAAATTTACACTTGCTGCTAACGGCAATAAACTGTTTGACTGGAAATAATATTTGAATATTCATTATTCGAAACAAAATTGTATCCAATATCTGAAATTCAAAAATTTCTATTCGAATAATAAAAAATTTGACTCTTTATCATTGCTTTCCGATATCATTTAGTGAGTTCAGGAAGCAAGCTCGGAGCATTCGAGAAAAGGTCTAAACGCGTTTATTCGAGCGGTCTGGAGTTAAACAGTGTGACTCGGAACACTCCGCGTTTGCTTCCCGAACCCGCTATCAATGTGACACCAGGCGAAAAATTAAAGTAAATTGTATAAAAAGTATTAAAAGAACACGACACATTTCTAAAAACAAATATTTCTGATGATTCTTATACACTGAAATTTAATATATATATTTTTTTAATACTACATTACACATTTAATATATATATATAAACCATAAATTTCGCGACAAATCGATTAGAAAGAACTGCTGTACATCATAATTTACATTAATTCCTTTCCTCCATAGGAACTATAGGTTTTCAATATATTTTTAGAAGTTGTTCGATATAACCTAACTTTTTTTGACAGTTTACGAATTGGCAACAAGGTGAGTTTTTCAACTGTGACGTCATTTCAAAGTTACGGTAAATGGACTTTATGTTTGTGAGAGTCACGTTTGATTTATGTAGGTATCTGTTAACTTCTGCCGGGAGGCCTGAAGGGCTAAATATGGTTAGGTGGTTATTATGTTTTTTAAATAGATTTGAATAGGTCGGTATGTTAGGATCTGTGGCTACTTTTGAGATATAGGACATGGCTAGTTTGGTTCTTCTGTATTGAAGTAGTAATTGACCGGCTTCGACAAGGATACTTTTTACAGGACTTGTACTGAACGCACCTGTAGGTAGACGGACTGCTAAATTTTGTACAGCTTCTAAGATTCTTAAATGGCTTTTTTTGGCATTTCCATATGCTAATTAAGGTTTAAATTATCGTTTTTCTGAAATAATTTTATTTTCCACGACATCCTGGAGTCCTTTATTTAAGCCATTGACACAATTTCAATTACACTACGGAATTATATATACAGATTCTTAGTCATCCAGTTTTACGAGGGTATATATATATTTCGGGATTTGAGATCACAAACAAATATTTATCAACAAAAGTGACTTTATTATTTTTCAAAATATTCTCCATGAAGATCAATACACTTTTGCAAGCGTTTGAACCAATTTTTGAAGCACTTTTTCCACACTGATTGAGACTTTTTGCACTGCGATTATCAAATTATGTGGGATCAAACGCGAACAAATCTTTTTGCAGGCCAAATGTTCATGCAATAGTGAATGTATGCTGGTCACACTAATGCCCAAGGATACCTCTATCTCACGATAAGTCACATGAGGATCTTGCATTATCAGTGCACGCACAGCATCAATGTTTTCCTGAACAATAACCAATTTTAGACGACCTTCACGAAATTCGTCGAAAGCGAACTACGGCCAGGGTTGAAGTCAGCAAACCATCGATGAACAGTAGTCCTTGATGGTGCTTCATCGCCAAAACCCAAAATTAAGTTAATTGATGCATTGTTGTTGGGTTAATACACGTCGAAAGTTGTAAAAAATAATCGCTCGAAAATGTTCACGATTTAATTCCATTTTAAGCCGATATGAATTTATCAAGTTACACTTAAGAGGTTGAAAGAAAACATGGTTTTTGTTTCACTTACTTTTTTATTTTAACTGACTGCAGTTTCGGCTAACGCCATTGTCAAAGTTCTAATGATTACAAATTACATTTTACACTAATATATACAAGAAATAGTTATTATTATTAACTATTTCTCTAATTTGTAATCATTGTAACTTTGACAATGGCGTGAGCCGAAACTGCAGTCAGTTAAAATAAAAAAGTTAGTGAAACACAAACCATGTTTTCTTTCAACCTCTTAAGTATAACTGAGTTTCACAAAGTTAAACTGTCGACTATTCAATATATTATCAAGTTACTGTAAGCAACACAAATAGTGCTCGTACGTCAAAACGTTCTGAGTACGTATACCGTCAAAAATGTCAAACTTTACAATAGACGCTGTTGGGCCCGCTAGGCGCCCCAAGTTCCTTATTTAGTAATTTTAATTTATTTAAATGTTCAAACATAATTTATGTATATTTTCTATGTTTTAGGCCAACTAGGGCCATCTGCCAATTTTTCTTTGCACTTTTATGAAAATTTAATTCATTAGTTAACCGCGATTAACAGGTCGCTGACCGTTCATTTGTCAATTAACCTGTTCGTTAATATAACGTTTTTCGAGACCGCATGGTTTTTTAACCTATAAATCAGTGTTTTTGCTTCCCGGCTATTTTTTATTCCGTGTATATTTCGGATTTACAACCCGAAATATCAGTGATTTAAACCGCTCTTTGTCAGATTTACAACCTGACAAATCTTATAGTGCATCTTATAATTTAGTGTGAAAACCAGATCAGCTGATTCATCCAGACGAGCTATCCGGCTACCAGGAAGAATCCAGATCCAGAATCCAGCTAAGTGTCGAACACTAGTTTTATTCTATTCATTTGTATTTGAAAATATTGCATTTTGAATTTTGTTTTGAGAATATTGTTTATTAGAGTAGTTCATTCCGAACTTACTTAAATTTCAGTTTAAGATTTATTGTTGTTAAATTCTTTAGAATAGCCTTCAGCTAATACATTTTAGTAACAATAATACTGCATATTATTGTTAATTTGCAGATATTAATGTTCTAGTATTAACATTAATTAATTGTAGTTTATTTTCACGTGCCTTCAGCTGATATTTCTTTATTATTAATGCAATTTAACCATTTGTTTGTTGCATATTTATTTGTAGTTCAATTAATACTGAACTAAGGCTTGGCTTTCACCAAAACACATTTATTTATAGTGTAAATTATAAGTTTGTACAGTTTATTTGTATTGTGTCCGACAAGGTACACTGGCCAGTTTACATTGTACCGTATCTTGCCAGGTGTACTTTACATCCAGTGAGTTGAGTCTACGATATTTTCGTGTTAGGTACATCGTCGGTAGGAGTCATCGAGGGAAACATCAAGGATTGGCTCCTCCTATCACCTTATTTGTGGGCCTGGACTTTAACCCTTCTCTCCCCAGCGAGGGCTTCCACTCCTTTGTGCAGTCTCCTAGATTTGCCCCTAGGAGCAGAAGAGTTAAAATCCCCCCTCTTTCCTTAAGGTTGAAACCGGCGGTTACTCAACTTACTGCGCGTACGTCCGCGACACAATAGACCACTCAATTTACCGGCGCGCTGCGCTTCCTATATATCGGTCCTTCGAGTTTTTAGATTGTCGACCACTGTGTAGCGCTGTCTTGTCCTACGGTCACCACCCAACGTAGGCGGGCGCTACAGACGCGTTAATTGCCAGATGGCAGCACAGTTTAGCGCAATCCCGAAATATAAGAGGCAACCCTCGTATGTTAGCTTCGTACATTTATCAAATACCTACAAAACCCTGAAATGTGTGAAAATTCACACTTTCATCTAGTTTTGTATGTGCCTGTATGTGCAGCCTTCGTTAAGTACCAACCTTTAATATTAATCTAATGAGTGGGAAATTCAAAAGACGTTGTCATTTATTGAATAACCCTAACTCTCAAAATAAAACAGCACTGAACAATTACAAAATTATCTACAGGAATGAAATCACCGCAGCCAAAATTGCAGCTCACTCCAAATACATTACGGAATCAAACAATTTAAATAAATCAGCGTGGCAAATTATTAATAAGCGCCGAAACAAGTCAAAAATCTCTGATCCTCCTTTTTCTGCCGAAAACTTTAATCAATACTTCTGTACTATTGCCAAAGCACTAACTGAAAACCTACCCCCCTCCAATGTATCTCCTGAATCTCTCCTTAACCATTCCCAATCCAAATTTTCTTTTGAACCTGTGAGCGAAATTTCACTTCGAGATATTATCACGTCTTTAAAAAAACAGCGATACTCGTGATGCTTATGAGCTCTCGGTAAAAATTATAAAAGTAGTCAAAGATCCCCTAATTCCTGTTCTAACAAAGGTATTTAACACCTGTATCAAACATAATTGCTTTCCCGACACACTAAAATTGGCAAAAGTCCTGCCTATTTTTAAGAAAGGTGACACTCACAACCTCAACAACTACAGACCCATATCTATACTTCCCATCTTTTCCAAAATTTTTGAAAAAATTCTTTATAAACAAATAACTCAACACTTCACGTATCATAATTTATTTTCCAATAGTCAATATGGTTTCAGAAGCAACCTAAGCACAACCCATGCAATTTTAGAATTCATTAACTGTACATCTGACGCACTCGAATCGGGCGAATATTGTCTCAGTACTTTTCTTGACCTAAGCAAAGCCTTTGATTCAATTTCTCACAACATTTTACTTGACAAACTTTTATGGTTTTGATGACAATAGCTGTGCCTTGCTTAAATCCTTTTTATCAAATCGACAGCAGTTTACCCAAATTGGCAGTAACAAATCTAAACCCCTTCCTCTTCTTCTCGGCGTTCCCCAAGGCTCTGTACTTGGCCCACTTCTATTCTTAATATATATTAATGACTTCCCCTCCTTCATGGATTCTAAATCAATACTGTATGCGGATGATACAACCATATTGACTACAAACTCTAATTTAAACATACTTCAACCTGAAAATCTCTCACTACTTGACAAAGCTAATTCCTGGTTCACCATCAATAAACTATCCTTGAACACTACCAAGTCCCAAAGCTTACTCATAACCACAAAGACACATGACTATGACAATCCTCCGTATGTAAGTTTCCTTGGTATACATGTAGATCCCCATCTAAGATGGGACCAACATACAGAGTTTCTGAGCCGTAAACTAAGGTCTACCATATATCTAATTAGAAAACTAAAACTAGAGGTGAGTATAGATGTGGTTCTAAAAGCTTACTTTTCCCTTTTCCACTCCCAGTTAAGCTATGGTTTATTAATCTGGGGACATTCACCAGCCGCCAAAAGAATCTTTGCCCTACAGCGTAAAGTTGTAAGAATTATTGCTTCGGCTACTTTTCAAGCCGACTGTCGTGATCTTTTTGTAAAACTCAATATAATGTCCCTACCTTCCCTTTTCATCTTTTACTGCGTACTCCATATTCACCAAAATCTAAAAAATTTCCCAACCTGCAGTAATACCCACTTCCATAATACTCGGTTAAAAAACAATATTCGTAGTAACTTCTTACGCCTTAACAAATCGAGGAACTCCATCAATTATTTTTCAATTAAATTTTTTAACCTTATACCTGTGGAAATTAGAGAACTACCACTCAAAAATTTCCACGAAAAAATCAAAGGTATTCTGACTGTAAATCCTATGTATAGCTTTGATGAGTTTGAGAACTTTAGTTTTAAATAACTTATATTTTTATGTAAATGACTGACTAGCAACGTTACCATGTAATAGTATTTAGTCAATAAACATTATTATTATTATGAACGCTCTGTATAAGTTTTATAACTCGACTAAAAATGCAAAAAAAAGTAAAATAAAAATATAAAATATTTACCTTGAAATGGACCTCCACGTTTCCCAGGATTTCCAGGAGTTCCGTCTTTTGACAGGTTATCTTGTTGTGCAACCTTTCCAAAATTTCCATCCAAATTTATATGTATCTCTTTATCGGGTGAAACAACCCATTTCGGAGCAATAATACTAACATCATAATATTCGTCTGAAGAGGCAAGTTCTTCAATCATATGAAAAACACTTCGCATATCTTTGTCAATATAAATTGTATTTAAAGCAAAAATTTCAATATGTTGCAATAATGAATCATTACTATCACATATATTTTTGGGAAAGGATAATTTACTAAATTTTAAATTAAAGCCAGTGACTCTTAAAATTTTAGATCTGTTAACACTAGCACCACCTAAATCGTACATAACATCACAAACAACTGTTACTTCTTGTTTACTAATTATTCGTTTTCCTTCTTTAATTTTTAGTAAATGTGTTGGTTGTATACTAGCCAGTCGATCTAAAAACCGATCTGTCAATATTAGTTCATATTTTTCCAACAACTCCCTTAAGAAACTAAATATATTCATTTTTGTATCTAACATTTTGTACTTTGTACAATGTCTTACACACACTTCATTTGATTTTGACTTACTGTTCTCTGTTAATAGGGATTTATAAAAATAATTAGACAGTACATCATACAAATCGGATGTAAATTGTAGATAATCAGCAACTTCTTGGAATTGTCTGAATAACCGGATATAATCAAGAGATACATCGCGTCCGGAATATAACCTAAGAAATGTTAAACTTCTATAATTTGTGATGAAATTTAAATAAAGCTGACGCGGGATTGTAATATGAAGTGCTTTAATCATGTAAAGAAAAGAGGATATAGAGTAAGAAAATCCACGATCTAAACTGCTCAGTAAAACTTCGTATTGTTCATCATAGCTATTATAATGAGATTGAAATACCAAGTGTGCCTTTTTAAAATCAGTAATGTATTGCATCTTTTTGTCGTAATGATCAAATAATTTTTGTTTCACATCAGACAAAATATTTTCGAATGCACGAGTAAATTTTTTGATTAATACGTGAATGTTCATTTTTGATCTAGACTGTAAGACAAAGTCAAAATAGGGTGATTTGATGGATGTATTTCTTATTTCATCATTTTCGTCATCTCTTATTAAAAAATATTCTAACGTTGTTAATATCAATTTAGTAATAGAATGGACTCTTTTATTATCAATATCATGTTCAAATTTCATGAAATATTCAATCGAATTTCTCTTTAATATTTTATTAATCAATTGTTGGGCTGCTTCATTGTTATGTAAACTTTGCTTCGTTTTCCTTAAATGTCCTTTTACATCGTGAGATGGATCATAATTAGGTCTGGGTCTGAATATTTTTGTAACAATTAATCCAACGCTCTTGCTATACATTGTTTGGTTGTTTAAAAATCTTGCTGCCTGACGAAACACCGCAACACCATGATTCTTGAGCTCATTAAAAGTTAAGGTAAGTATTATTTTTACTCGAATCAGTCTTTGGATAATGACGTCTAGGTAGAATTTTGAAACTATGTCGAAGAATTCATGGAAGTTATTGTCGGAAGCTGGACAGTCCAATATATATGCACCATCTTCTGAATCATTACTGTAGAGACGGTAATATTTTGGGACGATTGTTTTGGGTTCACCTGTAAAATGTATAGTGATCAGTAGAGCCCTGCAAATCCGCGGATATCCGCCATTTTTCTGCGGATGCGGATAAATTATCATTTAAATCGCGTGGATGCGGATTATGTATCATACCCGCTTATCCGCAATATCCGCGTGAACATAAAATCTTCGGTTGGACGCCTCTTCCTACGGAAGACGCGTTTAGAACCCCAAAAATGTATCGCTGGCCTTTGTATTGCGCTTATTGCAAGAGTGAAATAATAATACGACACGGCACTTTTTATTTTTGTTACTCTTTCCATGAAGACCTACTTTACGCTTACTTAAACAGTTAAATATAGTATAGTTTATATAACAGTCGTAGATACAACAATTTATTTGGATTTATTGCGTTTATTAAGGCTGCGTTTAACCCTTAGAGGTTACTAGTTTCTTATACAAAACTAAAAATCTGAAATAAAATTAGTATCAATCTATACATCAAATTTTGCACCGAATTTTTATCTATCGAATATGATGTTTTTAATTGTATAAACATTTATTGTAGAAATATTATCGCTCAATAACTTAAAAATAGACATCAGCGATATTCTTCTGTAATTTTTTAAATCTGTTTGTGGGTTTCGAATAACTTTTATATTTATATAGTTTTGTGTAGAAATGTTCAAATAATTTAATTAAACAGCAAATTATAATCCAAAATTTACGTATGAGTATAAGTTTTTCCTTATTAATAATTATTGCCTTAAAATTAATAATTTTGTTTGTTTGAGTACTGCTGTGAATTTATTTTCGTGCACTAATTAGTAAAGATATATACGAATCATGCCGTTTCTTTCTAATGCTTTGTTTTTTATTAAAATAATTTGTAAGGTTAGTTGTCAACTTGCGTCACTATACGTTACTATGGGTATGCAAATAATTATAATGATATAGACAGAGAAAGCATATAGTATTGTATATCGATACTTGTAGCAACGAACAGTCACCTATCAGCAATCCGACTATAGACAATTATTTGTGCCGTCAATCTTTATAAAAAATTCTGGATTGATTTGCGCATGTTGCAATTGGGGATGTCGGATGGCCGCTTAGTGCAGTGTAAGGAAATCAGTAGGTTTTTTGAGCATGTAATGGTTGCCCCTATGATCGCAATAAGCCATGACTAACATAAATGTTTACCTGTATGTCCAATATCGCCTTCATAATCGTCAACATAAGGTAATGAACTATGATTTCGAATCACCAAAGAATGAATCCTGGTCAAATATTTAGCAAGGGTAGTTTTTCCAGAACCAAGTGTCCCAAGTATCAAGACTGCATTCGGATGTGTATTACGGCCAGTTTTCTCGAATAATTTTAACATCCATTCATAAGCTACGTCCATTGTCTTCCCACTATAATCTTCTCCAAGTTCCTTACCATCGGTTCTCCGTGTATTTTGTGGTTTTCTTTTTTTAACATATATTTTCCGCCTAATTCTAACACCATAGGAAGTCGATAATAAAGTGAGAAAAATTAGTACAAGTAGTATTATATTCTTCATTATTTCTTCTGAAAAATTAAAGGAAGAAGATATAATTCAGAACATTTAACATTAATAACAGTAATAATCTGGACAATAAGGGATAGGCATGATTTTTTTAATTTTTTTTATTATATTCCTCTTGTTGCATATAAATATAAAAAACAGTTTTTATTTTTTTATTTTTTTTTAATTTGAAGGCTTAAAAAAATCATAAATATATGTAGCGCGCGGAAACGACGTGTGACGTCATACCCCTTCTAACTGACGCATGACACTACTAGCTTACCCAGCGTACATAGTCTGTTGTCATAGTCTGCGTCAGAGTTGCAGCGTTTGTTTACATAAAGTTATAGAATATAAAATAAAAATTACTTTGACACCACGTATTTCTTCAGCACTGTAGCATTCATTATTTTTCATATATTCCATGAGCATAAATGCATCAATGTTGGGTAAATTATCACTCTGAGCCCTAACAAAATCTTTATCTGCCATTTTAATAATAAATGCGTGAAAAATTGTTTAAAAACAAATACAAAACTCTCGAACAATACAATATACACACGCGTAAAGATTATGTTGTAGCTGTATCTGTGACGTGAAACCCCTATCGTTTGACGTCATACTCAGTCGTTTTTACCCGGCAACCTTCGCTCCGTGGTCGGCTTATTTCAAATTTACAATATTTTAATTAAAAAATTTGGCTATAATATTAATTAAAATGTGATTTTTGTTTTGTTAGGTGACATAACTAATAACTAACATTAACATATCAAAATAATGTAGTTTTAAGGAAATACAAATTTTATGCGTATCCCTTATTCAAAATACCAAGGGGCCCTACACATGTTTCATTCAAAAAAATAAAAGACAGTATTAAAGGTTAATTATTATTTATTACATTTTTATTAATGCTGGATATTATTTTTTTATTAGCTGACGCTTCACATGTTGATTTTTAATAAATATTAGTATATTAGTGTTTTTAATTTTTTTGTGTTGTTTCTTAAAAGTAATATTTTTGTTCTGATCTTTTCTCTTATATAGTCTAGTGCCTACGCACCATATTTTACGTTGATACTGCACTTGATGATAATGGAATGCCATTTGGCACACGTGTTCTTTATAAGTCATTTTGATCCGCAGCACCTATTTGTGAATCGAGGCAGATTCAAGATGGCGGCGAAAATAGCGCGCCAATTACAATAACGATAACTAATTTTTATGACAGAGCAAAATAGCTAAATACATATTTGTAAAATAGATCTTTAGCTACAATTTGCCGTGTTATAAGCGAATATCCGTCACTTAGTTTACAAGATACCGTCCATAATTCATTCTCAGACGCAAAAAAGTGATTTCCGAAATGGCTAACGAATTTCGTATGATATGGCTCGTTTTCTATTAATTTAATGTCGTAGATTACGAATCTGTTATCAAAATGGCGAAAATTTTAAATTTTGATAGATTTTTTTCCCCAAATTTCAGACATGATGACATACTCTATCACTGCAAATCTGCGTCTATTAACACTTTGTTTCAATTCTTCCTAAATCTGTAGGGCATATCCTTGACTACAAGAATATGTACGGAATTTTTCTCTGAGGGGCGCCGAAATTAAGACAGCGACCGAAATATGTAAAGTCTCAACTTCATATTATTTTGACACATTTTATATCGTTCTCGACCAAATCGGACCTGTAGATTACAAAAATTAAATAAAAAAGGGCATATGACTTGTTATTATTCGGCTTTTGCCCGAAATGAAATAAAAAAATCGACATATCCGGCCGGAACGGCTGTAAATTGTGACATTTAAGTAAGATGCTCCATGTATATACGGAATGCATCAATTTGCTTAGGTTTGTTCGCAGCACCTGGTCTCAAATGAAGCTGCTTTCGAAATAACGCTCTAAAATCAAATTTTGCTATTTACATCAAATTTGTTGAGTTGTATATCAATTTCGGGTATATAGAAGTCATAGATTTCGAAAATGGAGTTAATTTAAAGATTTGCTACATATAAGATTATAATTTTCCCGAAAAAGATAATTACATGTATTAATTACATAAAAGTGAGATTCATTACACGACAGTTAAGTGCCTCCCCATCCAAAAGAGTAGTTTATAGCAGTTCTGACAAAATAATATAGATTACTACACACTTAATATGATTCTAATGGTGGCCGAAAACTATTCTTTCGTTAGTTATAATATTATCTGATATTTTTACTAGTTATCAGTAGAACATTGTTGAAATATCAAAATTTGAAATTTTCATCATTTTGATAACAGATTCGTAATCTACGACATTATATTAATAGAAAACGAGCCATACCATACGAAATTCGTTAGCCATTTCGGAAATCACTTTTTTACGTCTAAGAATGAATTATGGACGGTATCTTGTAAACTAAGTGACGGATATGGGCGTGCGACGCGTCAAATTGTAGCAAAAGGTCGATTGTACAAATATGTATTTAGCTGTTTTGCTCTATCATAAAAATTAGTTATCGTTATCTTAATTGGCGCGCTATTTTCTCCGCCATCTTGAATCTGCCTCGATTCAAAAATAGGTCTGTGAGTCAAAATGATTTAATTTTTATAAAGAACACGTGTACCAAATGGCATTCCATTATCATCAAGTGCAGTATCAACGTAAAATATGGTGCGTAGGCACTAGACTAATAGTCAAATAATAATTAACTTTCAAAATTGATGTATTTGGCATTTGTTCGATGCTCATAGCAACCTTGATATTGACCGAATATTGCTGTGATCTTGCATTTTTATTGGTTTTAAACTTGTATCTTAATGAAAATTTGTATCTTAATGTACTTCATTAAAGGACAGTTATATGCTGTTCACTTTTGTAAGGACAAACCAGATCTAGTTATTTTGGTTACTTTTATAGTGTACTAGCTGAGTACCCGTGCTTCGCTACGGTATATTGACGGTTTGCCATCATCGTGCAATTATTATAAGTCATGATTCTTTATAGATCACATTGCTGACTCTCTCCTCATGTGTAGATTCACCCCGTTAGAGGCTCATTAGTGTAAAATTCGTAGTTTGTTTCTAAACATGTGCACGGGTAACTTTTATAAGCAAAAATTCTGTATTTTATTCTAATCTCATCTGTCCTAAGAGATAGTGTGGAATCCGTGAAAAAACATTTTACTCCTTTTCACCCCATAGGGGTCGAAAAATCCTTTCTTACCTATATGCCAGAAAGGAATGTTATAAATCAAGAAGCACAGGAGATATAAAGGGTTCGATGCTTACGTTATGAAAGGAATATGTTCCCGGAATTTCATGTATCTAATCATAAATATACCTATTTACCCCTTTATAGATAAAAAAAAAAACGTTTAAAAGACTTTTTAAAGATTAGAAAAAAATATATATACCAAAATGGAATGTTATAACTCAACAAACAAATAAGTTACGAAACATTATATAAGACGCCCTGCTTTAATATAGATTCTCAAAATCCAAATCAATATACCATTGGACCTAAGAATCCGAGGAAAAACATTTTATCACTTTTCATCCCATAGGGGTCGAATTTCGAAAAATTTCATATAAGCGGGTGCTTGCGACATGGAGGGAATGTATTTCCTGAATTTCATATCTCTATGTCAAGGGACGTTCTTTCGAATAAAAAATACCAATTTACCCCTTTAGGGATGAAATTTTAAAAACTTTCAAAACGCTATCTAAATATTTTAAATAGAAAATTATGTACCAAAACAGAATGTTATAACTCAGGAAATACAAAGGTTTCTATAATTCACCCCAAATGTAGATTCACCACTTTAGGGGTTGATTAGGGCAAAATCCTGAATTACTAATTCAAAAATTTGTATGGTTAACCTTTGTAATCTAAAATCAAATTAATATCTCGGACCAATGGGTCCTAAGGTATATTGAGGAATCCTTCAAATCACATTTCACCCCTTAGAGCTCAAATTTCGAAAAATCTCTTCTTAGTGGGTGCTTACATCACGGAAGGAATATACTTCCCGAATTTCATGTCTCTATATCCAAGGGAAGTTCTATCGAATATAAATACCCATTTAACCTCCTCCCCCATTTACATTTAGAGGTGAAAAGACTGTCAAAACTATCTAGATATTTGAAAAAGACACCGGTGTGCCAAAAATGAATGTTATAACTTAATAAACACAGGAAATACGACGGGTTGTATAATTCACCCCGATTATAGATTTACCCCTTTAGGAGTTGATTAGGAAAGAATCCAGAAATAAAATTTTCGGCATTTGTATGGTTAATCTTGATAAGCAAAAGCCAAGTCGATATCTTATTGGTACTAACAGATATTAAGGAATCCTTGATATCACATTTCAGAAGTTAGGGGTTGAATTTCAAAAAATACCGTCTTAGTGGGTACTTACGTCATACAGGGAATATACTTTACGAATTTCATGTATCTTGTCCAGAGGACGTTTTATCGAGTAAAAAATACCCATTTACCCATTTAGGGGTGAAATTTTGAAAAACTGTCAAAACTATTTCGAGATATTTTAAAAAAACACCGATATGCCAAAAAGGAATGTTATAACTCAATAAACACAGGAAATACGAAGGGTTGTATAATTCACCCCGATTGTAGACCCCTATAGGGGTTGATTCGGACAAAATCCTGAAAAAAGTTTTTCGGCATTTGTATGGGTAATCTTTGTAAGCAAAATCCAAGACGATATCTTATTGGTCCTAAGAGGTATTGAGGAATCCTTGAAATCACATTTCGTTCCTTTTCACTACTCAGGGGTGGAATTTCGAAAAATCTCGTCTTAGTGGGTGCTTACGTCATGGACGGAATATACGAATTTTGGGATGTTCAATCGAATACAAAATTCCTATTTACCCCTTAAGGGTGAAATTTTAAAAACCGTCAATACCATTTCGAGATATTTTGAAGACACCTATATGCCAAAAGGAATTTTATAACTCAACAAACCCAGGGAATATGATGGGTTGTATAATTAACCTTGTTCGGAAATTCACCACTTTAGGGGCTGATTAGAACAAAATCCTGAAATAATTTTTTTAACATTTATATGGGTAATCTTTGTAAGTAAAAACCAAGACGATATCTTATTAGTCCGTAGAGATATTTAGGAATCCTTGCAATTACATTTCACCCCTTAGGGGTTGAATTTTAAAAAATCCCGTTTTAGTGTATGCTTACCTAATGGAGGGAATATACTTTGCGAATATCATGTATCTATGTCCAAGGGATGTTCTATCAAATAAAAAATATCCTTTTACCCCTTTAGGGGTGAAATTTTGAAAAACTGTCAAAACTATTTCGAATCCGTGAAAACACATTTCACCCCTGAGGGGTCGAATTTCGAAAAATCGTTTCTTAGCGGGTCCTTAAGTCATAGAAGGGATATACTCCCCGAATTTTGTTTCCTTGTCTAGACGACATCCTATCGAATAAAAATTGCCAATTAACCCCTTTAGGGGTGAAATTAAAAAAAACGGTCAAAACACTTTCTAAATATTTTAAAAAGACACCTATATGCCAAAAAGGAATGTTATAACACAATAAACACAGAAGATGCGAAGGGTTCTATAATTCACCCTGATTGTAGATTCTCCCCTTTAGGTGTTGATTAGGACAAAATCCTGAAATAAGTTTTTTAATATTTACATGAGTAATCATTGTGAGCAAAAACCAAGTCGATATCTTATTGGACCTAAGAGATATTAAGAAAACCGGGAAGCCACATTTTACCCCTTTTAACCCTCTTTTCACCCACTTAGAGGATGAGTTTCGAAAAATCCGTTCTTAGTGGGTGCTTACGTCATGGAGGGAATATACTCGCCGAATTTCATGATTGTAGGTTCAGTGGTTTGGGCTGGACGTTGATTATGAGTAGGTAGCTTAGTTACGATTTTATATATATAGATTACTAACTTTAAATGTCAATTAGAAATATTCCTTACGTTATAAAACCGACTTGAGATTTATTGGTTATGATCATTATTAAGAAAGTGGCATTGTTTATATCTTTTAATACCAACATGACATACAACTTCAAAGGTGCAAACTATTGAAATCAAATATCCTCTTAGTTTATTTTTACCAAAGTGAACAGCATATAGTAAATATATAATAAATCAATTAAAGCATGGGAGTAGAAAAAGATTTAAAATCACAACCAAATTTGTCTTATATTTTTTGTAACCATATAAAAAGATATTACAGTTAAATTTTAATGATTTGTTTAAAATATATAATAATAAAATCCTACCTTGAAATCTTTTCTTCTTGAAGGAATCACGAGGAACAAAAAAATTAATACTATTTATAATTCGAAAATAATCAAATATTTCATTTTCGTTGAAAATTGAGTGAAAAATTTAAAAAAAATAATTAAAAAATAAAAATTCTAAACGATAACTTTAATTTAAATGAAAAATTTAATCGGTTTTCTCTTATTAGTAAATATTTTTAATTCGATCAACTTGATAAAGATAATAGGTCAAATGTACATGGTCCATTTTTAATATTATTAATGCCACATATAAAATAAATTTTCATAATAAATTTGAATTAAAGTAAAAGGTTTAAACTATTAAGGCCCAGTTGCACAGTAACCGCTTAAGTTTTTATTTAGGTTTAAGTTTTAGCTTAAGGTTTAGTTGTTGCACAGTTTCAGTTTTTGGTTTAAACTTAAGCCTAAACAGGAAAATACTTAAGCGGCAAATTTGTTTGGTTTTAGCCAAAATAAACTGTCAAATTCCTCCTTCCGAACCCAGAAAAATCAGAATGCTGCTCCTTCCATCTGAGTATTTATTTTCGTAACATTTATTTTCGAGGTAAAAGGTTGCCCTATAATCAACATCCTACTTACCTTGGTGTAACACTCGATAGGTCCCTCACATATAATGTATATCAAAAGGTGAAAACGAAGAATTCGATTCAGAATAAGCTCGCTGGAACGTCGTGGGGAGCTGACGCTAATACTTTGCGAACGGCTGGTCTATCTCTCGCATTTTCTACAGCTGAGTACTGGTCTCCTATATGGGGTCGCAGCGTACACGCTTACAAGGTAGATAATCAGCTACATGCCACCATGTGGACTATTTCAGCTACTGTCAAATCGACACCAATTGACTGGTTACCAATACTGTCAAATATTGCGCCACCAGCAATAAGAAGAACTATTGCCAGTAAACGAGAGTGGGACAAAGTCAGCAACTTTAATGATCTACCGATAAACAGGGAACTTGAGAACTTACCCCCGCAAAGATTAAAGTCCAGAAACCCAATTTGGATTGATAACCGTCTAAAACAGCCTATAGATGTATCAGGTGATTGGAATAGGTCGTGGATTGCATCTCTTGCAAAAAATAAAAATCTTATAGTTGACGCAACGACTAAGTTATCAGGATTCGAACTTCCAAGACATCTTTGGCGACGGCTAAATCGTATTAGGACAGGTCATGGGAGGTGCAATGACTTGTTGTACAAATGGGGCATGGCTACGTCTCCAGCTTGTGACTGTGGTGAACCCTTCCAGACTATGGCTCACATTGTTACCGAATGCCCAATAAGAAAATTTCCTGGAGACATAAATGATCTGAATGATTTAAATCCCGCAGCTCTTCAATGGTTGCAGAATCTGGACTTAGAATTATAGCATTAACAATATCCTTTAGTATCTTACTTTATTTGCTCATCATATTTTATTTATTCTTGTTTTCATTTTATTTATTTATTATATTTCATTTGATCATTGTATTTCATTTTATATATTTACTGTATTTCACTTAATCATTGTATTTTATTTTTATTTATTATCCATTTATTGTATGCTCTATGTAAAGCTTCTCATACGAAATATATAATTGTCAAATAGGACAGGTTATGTGTCATATTAAAATTGATCAAATTAATTTGATTGAATGAAAATGTTATATATTAATATATTTATACGTTTTCGCCGCATACCCGTCTATAAGCACCGGTATGATTATATTAATCAATGGGATGATGAAAAATTTTACAATAGATTTCGAATAAATAGTAATATTAAGTAAATAAAGTTATAATATCATATTAAACATTTAATTAACCATCCTGCTAATAGGTAAGTTAGTGCCTTGGTACACATATACCTAATATTTTATGAAATAATATTTACAGGAACCACGCATTCACTTCAATACAAATCCTACGATATTATATTATTGGAAGTATGTTGATGGTAAGGGATTTTACTGCTTGCCATAAATTTACAGCTTCAAAGGATATAAGAAAAATATCGGAAAATATCTCAATTTGTACCTTGCGTCATCAATATATTAAAATACAGTCTGTTCCAAACGATTAAGCGGAACTAGATTTTGCAATTTAGTTACTTTCATCGTTTAAATCGTGCTTTTCGGCCGTTTTGTTTAAGCTTTGTAAATCATACTTACAATCAACATTTTTTGGTTAAGGTTAATATCATTTTAAAATGTCATTTTCTTTATATTTTGATTTTTTGTGTCATTCTTAATACAAATTTCCCATTTATTTATTTTTTGTCATTAAAATATATAAAAAATAATTTAATTTTGACATAGGTCATTCGTTTCCATGGTTTCATTGTTGTAATTTTAAATTTTGACATTCCAACGTAAAAAATGAAATAACCCAAGCAAGGTCCCTTGTCGTGACAACCTAAAAGAACGAAATTCCCATTTAGTTCCGCCTAAGCGTTTGAAACAGACTGTACCTAATATTCAAATGGAACAGTGTTATGTACGCCAAGACTATTGGTATATCGCACGGTTCTCTCGAGTTCTGGGAGCAATATATTGAGCAATCTTAATCCAGATCTAGAAACAGATGTTAATTTCATAAACGATGTACCTAACACAGTAATAAATCAAAACAGAAGATATAATATAAAAAACATTCCAGTTAGGAACAATAATAAATGTTTATTTTTCTGATTTATAATGTATGAATAATAAAATTGTAAATAAATGTAAATATCTTGTCTATGACCTGCCCGTAATTTCAAATTTATTAATTCTAACTAAGTGAATACTTACAGTGTTGCCAACTCGAATTTTCACAAAGTATCTAAAGCAATGATGAAAAGTTGCAATTTTCAAGAAAAAGTCGCCAAATATTTTATTACAAAAACAAAAACATTACCTACAATTAATTATGTGAATAGTGTTTGGGACTTCAGATATTCAACATTGTAATAATAATAAAATAATCTTTATTAAACTATTTAAAAATAATAAATTATAAAATTATATAATACAGTATGCAGTTACAAAATTAAATAACAAATTTATAGATGATAAATAAATATAATCTATATATATATAAAAGGCAATGTCCTGACTGACTGACTGACTCATTCCCTCATCACCGCCCAGCCCGAACCCCTGGGCCTAGAAACTTGAAATTCGGGGAGTATATTTCCTTTATGACGGAAGCACCCACTAAGAAGGGATTTTTCGAAATTCCACTCCTAAGGGATGAAAAGGGGTGAAATGTGATTTCACGAATTCCTTAATATCACTGAAGGCCGATGGGATATCGACTTAGTTACTGCTTACAAAGATTACCCATACAAATACCGAACTAGTTTTTGTCTTAATCAACCCCTAAAGGGGTGGATCTACAACCGGGGTGAATTATACATCCTGTCGTGAAAAGGGGTAACATGTGATTTCAAGGATTCCTTAATATTTCTTAGGACCGATAAGATATCGACTTGCTTTTTGCTCACAAAGAAATGAAATAGTTTTAACAGTATTTTTAAAATTCACCACTAAAAGAGGTGACTGGTGATTTCAGGATTCCTTAATATCTCTTAGGACCAATATGGTATCGATTTGTTTTTTGCTCAGAAAGATTACCCATACAATTACTGAAAAACTTATTTCAGGATTTTGTCCAAATCAACCCCTAAAGGGGTGGATCGACAATCGGGGTGAATTATACATCCTGTCGTATATATATATATATATATTATAAATGTGTATTAATATTTCTGCCACATATAGTTTATCTATAGACAGCAGCTGAGATTCAAAGAATAATAATACAGATGGATATCTACTCGGTTTATTATAAATTATTTTAATTATCATTTTTTGTCAAACGGGTAATACATTCTTAAAACTTTTGGCTGCTCCCCCCAGTTTAATATCGCATACTTGGATTGTAGACTGTACTAATCCGAAATAAAACAACCGTAATATACTACTGGTCATAATTTTAGCCAGTCTTTTAAAAATGTTTACACCATTCTACGTAATCCAGAAGCAATTTTTTCAATTTGATAATTCCATTTCAAATGCTGGTCTATGATAACTCCAAGATATTTTGTTTTGTTTGTCACCTGCGAACAGGTACAGACAGAGCGATTATTGTGCATGTATGCAGTCTAAGGGTATTAAATTCTGGCTGGTTACGAGCAGTGCTAGTAAACGTAATAAAATTAGATTTTTTTACATTTAGTAATAGTTTGTTAAGATCTAACCAAGCTTTTACAGTTTGAAGATCCTTCTTAATATACATCTCAATTTCAGACCAGGAGGTACAATTTCAGACCAGGAGGGCTTTTTTCAAGATCCGTTAACTTAACAAAAACAAATAAGGGTAACAAGAAAAGTTTTAATATACACAAGAGTTACTCATGCTTCTAAATTATTTCTCAATGTAGTCCCTACTAACATTAAAGCATTTGTTGTAAAGGGGAACCAGTTTTTTGTATACCCTCCTCATATCATGTTGCCGCCTGGGTTCACAGTCAGTCTCACACTTTGGTGTTCAGCTCCTCATTAGTGCTGAATCGCTTCTTTGCCAAACACACTTTCATCCTGCTTAACAAAAGGTAATCGCTTGGTGCCAAATTCGAGCTGTAGGGCGGGTGGCCGATATCTCCTATCCGAAATTCTTGGGCAGTTAGTTCATTTGTTTGTGCTGCGTTAAGAGGGCATATATTGTCATGAAGAAGGATAATGCACTCACTCCTAATGTTTTCCTCATACACAACACGCATTGCCGCTTTGTTGCCTTTTGCTTGTAGAAAACGGATCACAGAGTTAATCTCGCATGTAGTGGGATATTTGATTGTAGTAGCCATGATAAAACCACGCTCACATCAAAACCACGGCACGTAATGACCGACCCGGTTAGGAGGAACTGACAGATAGATTGCAATACTGATCTTCCATTGCCAACCTACAGGAACTTGAAAAGAAAAATAGCCCTAGTACTTTTGCCCCTTTAGGGGTTGTTTAGGGCAAAATCGTGAAATATATTTTTAAACATTATATGGGTAACCTTTATAAGCAAAAGCCAAGTTGATACCTCAACTGGCCTAATATTGAGGAATCCGTGAAAATCCATTTAACTCTTTATCGCCTCCTTATAGGGGTCGAATTTCGAAAATTACTAGCCTACTTATAGGGTGCTCATGTCATGAAGAGGATATACTTCCTGAATGTTATATTTCTCTGTCTAGGGGACGTTCTATTGAGTAAAAATTACCAATTTACCCCTTTAGGAGTGATATTTAAGAAAACGGCCAAAACACTTTCTAATAATAAAAATAGAACTTTTATTATAGGACAACAGTCCAATAGATACATACATACATACATACATACATACATATATATATATATATATATATATATATATATATATATATATATATATATATATATATACATATATATATATATATATATATATATATATATATATATATATATATATATATATATATAATCTAGTTATTCTAACTATAGTCCTTAATACTACATACAAACTTACAATTCCTTTATACAGTATTGGACAAAAATATTGCAACTACTGGAATTTTCTTGTTATATGCAGGTTTTATCCATAAATAATATGTTGTGCACAAGTAATATTTCAGTTTATATTTGTCAATAATGGGTCGTAGTAAAACTGTTTCAAGTGAAATTAGAAACTTAATAATTTCTGGTTTTAAAGACGCGCTGCTGCAAAATGTGATTTCACAAAATTTAAATGTTCATAAATCTACTGTGTCGCGAATTATAAAACGATTTCGAGAAGAAGGTACGTTTGAAGTTTCAAAAATTCCAGGGCGGCCACGAAAAACTACAAAACGAACTAATAAAAAAATTATTAATTTATCTACCAATAACCCCTTTCTGTCATCGGAGAAAATTTTGGGCCTTTTGCCACAAATGGATCCAGAAAACATCTCAACAAGAACTATTCGCAGAAGATTAGTTAGTGAGGGTATTTTTAGTAGCCGTCCTGCTAAAAAAACACTTTTATCCAAAAAGAATGTGAAGGCCCGATTAGAATTTGCTAAAAATCATATTGACTGGACTGTGGATCAATGGAAAAAAGTAATTTTTAGTGATGAATCTAAGTTCAATTTGTTTAAAAGTGATGGTGTAAGTTACGTTAGGAGGCCTGCTAATAAAAGATTTGTTCAAAAATACACCTTGCCAACAGTTAAACATGGCGGAGGTGGTGTGATGGTATGGGGCTGTTTCTCGGGATATGGTATGGGTCCTCTATACCACATTGAAGGAATAATGGATCGATTTAAATATATAGACATCCTTCAAAATGTTATGGAATCATATTATGTTGAGTTCATGCCTTTAAAACATATTTTTCAGCATGATAATGACACAAAACATTCTTCGAAGTTGGTCAAAAAATGGTTCGAGTTCAAACTTGGCCGTCACAGTCACCCAATTTAAATCCAATAGAAAACCTTTGGGAGATTTTCGACAGAAAGATTAGAAACAAAACGCATTCAAATATTGAAGATTTGTTTAAAGCTTTGCAGGGTGCCTGGTCTAATATTGATAATGAAATGAGCACGAAATTATTAGAATCAATGCCAAAAAGATGTCGGGAAGTCATAAATACTGCTGGTTACTATACAAAATATTAAAAATGATCTGTTAATAATAATTCATTTTCTTAATTAATAAAAAAAAAGATTTTTTAAAGAGTAGTTGCTATCTTTATGTCCAGGTAAAAATAATAAATACTGTAAAAAAATAGAATTTACTATTAAAATTTAATTTTTTACTATAATATATGTAGAGGATTGTTAAAGGTAAGAATTACATTTTTATTTTAAAAATATTGAATAGAATAAAAATAAAAGAGGATTATCAAAAGTTGCTATCTTTATGGCCAATACTGTATAAATATTTAATCCATAAAATATTTTTAATCCATTTTTAAAAATATCTAAATTACCAACTGTCTTTAATTTTTTAGGCAAAGAATTATATCTAACTCATCCCCTTGTCAATTCATGCTGTTTTTCTTTTTCTTAGCCTTAATACAAATGTTAGCTTTATTTCTAGTATCATATTAATGTTTATTCTCGTTTCTCAGTAACAATTTATCAAAATAGGATGGCAACATATTATGGTCCATTCGATACAAAAATACCATAACACTGTACTCTGTCCTTTGTTTTATATTAATCTAGTTTAGACATTTCAGCATATCGGAAACTCTGCTGTATTTACTGCAACTAAAAATTACCCTCATAGCTTTATTTTGCAATATTTGGAGTTTTTGTATTTCTATTTCATTACATAAATAAAGAATTGTATTGCAATGTATAAAATGGGGTTGAATAATTGTATTATATACTAAAGTTTTAGAGTACATTGATAAATAATGAGATAATCTTGTAAATAATCCAAATTTTTTACTAACCTTTTTAATAAGTAAACTGACAAATGATTTAAAATGTAAGTTATTGTCAATAATTACCTCCAGATATTTTATTTTCTTTACCCATTCAATATAACTTCATATAACTTATGAATTAAAATTCTTTTATTATTCGTCATATCCTTAATTTGGTTCTTATTCCCTAAGAACATACATTTTGTTTTATCTACATTTATTTTAAGTTTATTAATATTTAAATAATCTACAATACATTCTATTTCTTCATTTAACTCATCAATCACTTGATTTGGGATTTCTTCAGTGTGAAATATCAATGTCCGCAAATAAATTTATTTTACATTTTTTCAAATATTTAACAATATCATTTATATAAATAATAAACAATAATGGGCCCAATACACTTCCTTAAGGCACCCCATAGTCATTGTTTAATATTTCCAAAGACCTACCATTCCAATTTACCCTTTGTTTTCTATCAACTAAATAATTATCAAGTAATTTTAGAGAATCCCCAGAAACACCATATTTACCCAATTTTTTTACTAAAATTTCTCTATTAATAGTTTCAAATGCTCTTTTAAAATCTAAAAAAACCGCACCTATACATATATTTTCCAGTCATTTATGAGAAACTGTATCGCAGTCTCACAAGAGTAACCTTGCCTAAAACCCGATTGAAAATGTGTAAATAAAACGTTCACAGTAAAATGGTCTAGCAGTTGTTGGTACAAAATCTTTTCTAATATTTTTTCACAAACTAAAAGCATATTGACAAGTCTATATTCATGGGCTTAATTAGTCCCTTCCACTTTAGGCACTGGTATTACAGACGATTCCTTGAACTTCTTAGGAACTTCAGCTTTGCTAATTGCTGTTAACAATATTTAACAATGGGTACCCAGTAGTAAGAAATAACTCTTTCAACAATCTAGCAGTTATATCATCAAAAGTACTTTTATTTTTTAAGCTAAACACTGTACTCTTTATTCCTTGCAAAGTTACCTGCTGAAAAGATTCTAATCTGGAATGTACAACTACAGCTATAATACTATCACAATAATAAGTAGCATTCAAACTTTCAGGAATTGAATGTACTATGTTTTTAATAATATCTATATAATAACTACTAAACTTATTAGATATTTCAAAATCATTAGTTTCTATAACATTATTAAAATCTATTTTCACAACACTATTATTGTTTTTCTTCTTAGGAGGTAAAAATGTTTTTAATGTCTTCCACATATATTTTGCATCTCCCTTACACTGATCTAAACATTTTAAAGGACACCTGTATGCCAAACGGTTACGTCTGGTCACCCTATACTAGACGGTAGTTACATATTGTATCAATTCCATTTCTATGGGAGGATTTTCATTTGGAAACTCCACTATAAATCTATCCTTTTGCTTCCAAAACAGAATGAAAAGAATGCGTCCTATAACATCAATTAGCAGAATTGAACAAATAATTGTTATCTGCTTGTGTAAAGTGTACGCCGGATCGTTTAACATCCACAATGTAAGAAAGGCCGCGCATTCTAATGTATACAGCAGAGACCAGCACGCAGCTGTGAAGACCGTGACAGCGCTGTCGCGCACTGTTGCGAGTGGTTCTATTAACCACACAAATCCTGATTGGAACAGTTTGTCATTGGTGGATTTGGTGCGCCGCATCCAGCAGACAGATGCAACGTAATTGAAGACAACGATGACACTGCACAGACACCAGAAATGCCACTTGCCAGCGATTATGTAACTTGTATGCAAGGCCAGCACAAGACTCATCGCTCGACAACCTGCAACATAAATCACACACTTAAAATAGGAATTATTACTGGAATAGCTGAGGTACCAGGGTGTTTTTGGGAACTGTTAAGCATTACTAACTTCTTCGTGATAAAAGACACGAAGGAGGTTAAATTAAGAAATATGAAGCATATTTACTCTACAAATAAATATATTAAATTGAAAAAAATATATGGTGTGCTTAAGACCGAACGATCAAAGTGAAAACTTCTATAAAGATCGAATCAGATTCAATTAATATATATATTTAAAAATAAAAAATAAATATAAATGATATTAATATTATCTACTAGTATATTACAGGACGAATCAGGAACAAGACATAAATTAATATTATATATGTTTATAGATAAAATCATTTATTTTCATGCGTATACTCATTAGCTCTACAATATAGGTAGCACTTATAACTGTACTTATAAAATGTATAAATTATTCTGCTGAACCTAATTGTTCTTGATTTTGTGAATCAATATCCCTTTCAATATTATCATCTAAGAATGAAACAATGGGTTTGTGGTAACTGAAATATGTGATAAATATTTTGATTGAAATCTATTTAAATATCTAAAGAAAACTCTATCGTCTATTGTAGTTCCATATTTTGTTGTACTCTCCTTTGGGTTATTTGACATATCTAAATCCAATGTGATTTTTAAAAACTCAATTAAACGCTTTATTTCTTTTTTCCACATTAAAAAATCCACTCAAAATCATAAGTAATTGATGTAAATTCCGTTTGAGCAGAGTAGATCCAGCTGTTTTATAAATGAGCAATTTATGAATGAATTCGTTGATTTTATGTACACTTTGATTGGTGAAAAGTAAATTGCAACAGTTATAATAATGAGTCCATTATTAGCTAATTCCCTTTTCCAATTCAATTCATCGTTGAACTGGCTGTTTTGATCAATCTTTAATTTTGTAATCTGTGAAATACAATATTCAAATATTTATACATGCATATCATTGCTACTCTGTAAAAAAAACTCGTATTTTAAAAACGTTTATTTTACAGAAACAGAAAAACAATTAATAATAAACAATAATCAATAATATAATTATAATAAACATAATAATATTATATATTAATATTTATATATAATAATACTATATAATATATATAGTGATATTATTTTAATTATTATTTAATATAATTAATTATAAAAAAAAAAATCTTTCCAGTGTATGGAATAAACATCAAGAGCTATACTATATGCGTAATGCAGGGGCCACCCTACATGAAAAAATTGCTCAAATTTTCGGAATTTTTACTAAAAAATTGCAGTTAAAATCATTATATTAGAATATAAAACTGATCCAGCAAGAGATTTTCGAATTATCTGTTTCTTTCTCGCTCGGCTAAGCTCGGGGAAACCGAATGAGCGTTTCACTTCGAGACCTGATAGATCAAACTCATTCATTCCCATAACGTCACATAGACAATGTAGGTGTTTTTTTTTTCAATAAAGCATTTTTGGTCCATATTATCATAGTGTAATGAACATTTTTGTCTGTGTTTAAGGAATGGTTGTCACCTAATTAAGGGAAAATATTGAAAGGAAGGAGGGGAGGGGGATCAAATCTAAGTTGAATCTAGTTTCAATAGCGTCGCCAACTGATCCTGACCGCTCTCTATTGTTAGTTTTACTACACAACGTTTGTGTCGCTTCATCCGACCGTTGCCGGTAATCGCCGGCTCATATCGGGTCTAAGCTAGAAATAGCAATTATATACAGTTACTCACAAAATTTAGCATACAAGAATTTGACAAAGATACTTTTAATTAAAACGTTAGTCACGTTTTAGTCACGTTTTAAGTAAATTACTTTTACTTAAAACGTGACTATAAAACATATTTTTTTAAACTAATTATTTTTTATTTATAAAATACACCTTGCAGATCCAAAATTATTACAATTACTATAAAGTATAGTAATATTTGTTAAAAATTTGTTAAGGAAAACTAAAAAACATAATATTTTAGAGACACAAAATTGAGCGTACTAGTTAATTTCGTTTGATTTAAGACCTGTCTTTCCCTGAAATTATATTGCATAGATTTTATCTTGCAACAGACGTTTTTTTCATTAGTTTAATTTGCATTAGGCCACATTCAGGTACAGTGATATTGTTTCTATTATAATAGAAAATAAACGTAAACAGACTGACGAATCTACACGAAAACTAACATTTAAATTATACGCCCGGGGTCATACAATGCATGAAATAGGTGATATAGTAAACCGAAGACATTCCACAATTCAAAAAATAATAAATATATTTAAATATGAAGGTACAATTCAAAACAAAACGGGCAGAGGCAGAAAAAAATTGTTATCAACTGTGGATGAAAGATTTATTTTGCGAAAAATCAAGCAAGATCCTAAAATTAGTGTACCCCAGTTAACGTCAGAATTGTCATAGAGATTAAATAAACAAATTTCAGTAAAAACAGTCCGCCGAGTACTCCGGAAAAATAACTGCCATGGTCGAATTGCACGCAAGAAACCATTAATTTCAAAAACGAATAAAAAGAAACGCTTAAAATTTGCAAAAATGTATGTAAACAAACCAATTAGCTTCTGGAACAAAGTTATTTTTTCTGACGAGACGATTTTTTTTTTTTTTTTGTCGGACGACAGACAAATTTTGTTGGCGGAAGCCAATACAGAATTTAAAAAAATTAATACTGTTCCGACAGTAAAACACGGAAGCGGATCAGTTATGTTGTGGGGTGCTAGGGCTCAAACGGCCCAGGTAATTTAGAATTTATAGAAGAGATCATGGATAAATGGAAATATCTAAACATCTTGAAAAATAATCTTACGACTACTGCAGAAAAATTAGATATGCCACCAGTTTATTATTTCCAACAAGATAACGATCCCAAACATACAGTGCATATTGTAAAGGAATGGCTTTTATACAATGCACCAAAATTACTCAAAACACCGCCACAATCGTCTGATCTCAATACAATTGAAAATTTATGGTGAGAATTAAAAGTTCGGATAAAAACAAATTCATTTTCTAATAAAAATTATTTTAAAACGAAACTTCAAGAAGAGTGGAATAATATACCGGCAGAAGTTTGTGGAAAATTAGTGCAGTCTATGCCAAATCGCCTTCAAGCAATAATAGAAGCAAGACGCGACAAAATATTAATTTGAAATAACTGATTGTTTTCTAATTATTTTATTAGTATTACTATTTTTGTACGCTCAATTTTGTGTCTCTGAAAATGTATATATTTTTTGTTTTCTTTAGCAAATGTTTTTAAAATATTATTTAATTTTATACCATTTATAATAGTTTTGTATCTCTAAGATGTATTTTAGAAATAAAAAATAATTGGTTTAAATATTCTGTTTTATAGGCATCTTTACCTAAGATGCATATTTCTAAAACTTTTGTACGCTCAATTTTGTGAGTAACTGTATGTACTGACTGTGACATAGTATATAAATTAAATTACCGCACGTGATTTGTGGATAAAAGTGACAAAAATAGTAAACGGGGCTTTTGTACACCAATTATCATGGGGTCGAGTGTACGTTAGTTACTGGCTGCAGACGTAAGAAGCACGTTGTCAGGCACATTGTCATTTTAGGATAATAAATGTTTTCTACTTGAATGTAAAGTATCCTTAGTTTTTTTTTTTTTTTTTTAATATATTTATTTAGGGGTGCTTCAACTTCTTGGTTATTAGCACCCCGGAATATCTGTTTTACATATTTAGTATCATTACATAATTAATTACATAATAAAATATAATATATAAATATTTATTATAATAAATTTAGACTATTAGGAACTATGTGAAATTTTATATATTGTCTAATAGGTTTGTATCTTCTAGAAATTTTAATATGTTTTTCTCATACATATTGGTGGAAATTTGTAGTGCGTCTGTTGGAATTTTGTGTTTGATTCTTTGTGCTGTATACTGTGGGCATTCTAGAAGTACGTGTTCCACCGTAAGTTGTGTGTTGCAGGTGGGGCATATGGGTGGTGTCTTCTTCTCGAAAATGTATTGATGAGTAAGTCGTGTGTGTCCAATTTTTATTCTTGTTAGAATTATTTGTTCATGTCTTGATGTATAGTTTTGCGGACTTTGAATTTTGTAGCGGATGTTGTTCCATTCTTCTTGCAGTTTTCTTTTGAAAAAACTCTTGGCATCATATGTTGAGGTAGGCATTTGAGTTATTTCTTGGTGTATGGCCTCCTTGGCAGCTTCATCTGCTTTTTCATTTCCTGGAATGTTGCGATGTGATGGAACCCATAATACTGTGATTTTCTTCCCCTGGTCAATACAGTAGTGAATGTTATCTTGAATTTTTTGGATGATGGCGTCTTTTGAATAGCTTTGTTTCATGGCTGCAATGGTGCTGAGGGAATCAATATGAATTATAAAATCTTTTTTATTTCGAATGCTTTTTATATATTCTGTTGCTTGGAATAATGCATAAGCTTCGGCAGTGAAGACGCTCGTCATATTTGGAAGATGGTATTTTCTTGTTTCGTTCTTCTCTACTACCATTGCGGCCCCGGTTTTATTTTGTATTTTAGAATCATCTGTGTAAATGGCAGTGTGATTCTTGTATTTGGACATGATTTCATGGTAAGATTTTAAAATGATGGATGGACTGGTTTCTTTTTTATTATGGCGAGTTAGAAGGAGATTATAATTTGGCGCTTTCAGGATCCAGGGGGGTATCTTGTTAAATTGGTTTGGACCTAGCTGTGGAAATGTCATACTCATATTGTTTAATTGTTCTTGAACTTGTTGATGAAAAGGTATTATATTTTTAAGGACTATTTGGTTATTTAAATTTTGAAACATATAGTTATATGTGGGATTATTCACATTTGTTGCTAATTTCGTTAGGTAAGAGAAGGTGAGTTGACGTCTGCGGAAATGAAGTGGTGGTTGATTAGCTTCACTGGTAATTTTGACTATAGGACTTGTTCTGAAAGCTCCTGTGGCTATCCTGATTGCGGTGTTCTGAATTGTGTCTAATGTTTTTAGATGAGTAGGTTTTGCGTTGCTGTATACTATGCTACCATAATCTATTTTCGACAGTATCAGTGACTTATAGAGCCTCAATAATATCTCTCTGTGAGCGCCCCATTTGTAGTGTGCCAGTGTTTTCAAGATATTCATCCTTTGCATGCAATCCTTTTTGAGTTGTTGTATGTGAGGTTGCCAGGTTAATTTTCTATCCAGTGTGATTCCCAGAAATTTAGTCTTCGTTACATATGTAATAGAGTCACCGTACAATTTTAACTTTGGATTATAATGCGAATAATGTTTTCTTGTGAAATGCATGGCTTTAGTTTTAGTTGAGGAAAAGGTGAACCCTGTTTTATCGGCCCAATTTTCTATACTGGGGATTGCTTCTTGAAGTGAGTCTCTGATTAGTTTAAGGTCTTTGTTTCTGCAGAAAATCACAAGATCGTCCGCATAGAGGAGAGTTTTTATATTTTCTGGTATGTGTTCCAAGATTTTGTTGATGGCAATGAGAAACAGGTTTACACTTAATATTTCCCCTTGGGGCACGCCGTTTTGCTGTGTTTTTTCACTGGAGATGTATCCATTTGCAATTACTTGAAATTTTCTATTTTGGAGGAAGTTTGTAACATATTTGAGAATATTACCATTCAATCTGCTTTCTTTTAGCAGTTTTATTATGTTGAAACGCCATGTCATATCGTAAGCTTTCTGGAGATCAAAAAATATAGCTACAAGGTGTTCTTTGTTTTTGAATGTTTGCTGTATTTCACAGGTTAATGCGATTATGTGATCTAAGGTTGATCTGTCTTGACGGAAGCCACTTTGTTTATTTGAAATGATATTCTGTGTTTCCAGGAACCAAGTAAGTCGTTTGTTGGTCATTATCTGGAGAACTTTACTGAAGTTATTCGAAACTGAGATGGGTCGATAACTATCAGCGTTTGTTTTATTTTTACTGGGTTTCAGTATTGGAATCGTGTTGACTTTTTGCCACTGTTCGGGATACTCGTCGTTTTCCCATATATAGTTATATATGGTTAATAAGTGGTTGGTTACTTCACTGGGCAGTTGTTTAATCATTTCCGAGAGGATACCATCTGGACCTGGGCACTTCTTATCTTTTAAATTATGTATGGCGGCCAGAAGTTCTCTTTTGCTAAATGGTTTATTGATGTATGTCTGTATATTTTCTATTTCGATTTTTTCTTTTTCTGCTCTGGATTTATGTATTTTGAAGGAGTTATTATAGTTGGCATTACTTGATGTGAATTCAAAATTTTCTGCTAGCGTTTCCACTATCATTTGAGGTGATGTTATAGTTGAATTGTTATGGTAGAGTACTGTTGTCAAATTTGATGTTTTTTTCCCATTTATCTTTCTTATTTTTTCCCATATCTTTGATGGGGGTGTGCTAGGGTTGATCGAAGATGTAAATTCTTGCCAGGATTGTTTTTTGCTCTCTAATATAATTCGTCTCGTTTCTGCTTTGCATTTTTTTAGATTTATTAGATTGTCAATCGTGTTAAATTTTCTGTATTTGTAAAGTGCTTGTTTTTGTTTTCTGGTTGCGACTGCACATCTTGTATTCCACCAGGGTGTTGTTTTTTTGCGATTATTTCCTGTTTTTATTCCGATAGATCTTTCACCGGCGTTATTTATGTCGTTAATGAGATCCTCTACTACTTGTGTTACATTACAATTTCTTGTTAAGTTTTTGGTTTTATATATGTCTGAAAGAATTTGTCTAAAAAGATCCCAGTTTGCCTCTTTTATCTTCCATGAAGGTTTGTTATTTTCTAAGGTGTGATATGGAGGGAATGCAATAATTAGAGGAAAGTGATAGCCAATTGGATCAGGATAGACATCCCATGAAAGGTTAGGAGCCAATGAAGCGTCGCAGATGGTTAGATCTATGGACGATAATTTGCCTGTTTTTGAACAAAAATGGGTTGGGGATGAGTCATTTAGAAGCACTATACTGTCATCGTTCAGCAGTTTCTCTACTTTTTTACCTCTATTATCCGTGGATTCAGATCCCCACAGGGTATTGTGGCTGTTGAAGTCGCCTAGTAGAACGAATGGTGTAGGAAGCTGTTTTTTTAGATTTTCTAATTCATCTTGGGTGATTGTTAAATTTGGTGGTAGGTATACGTTACATATGGTGGTTTTTCCCAGGTTTGGTATGTGGCTTGTTATCGCAATGGCTTCAAGGCTTGTGTTTAAGTTGACTAAGGTAGCTTGGATATTTTCTTTGACTATAATGGCTACTCCTCCGCTGGCAATTGTATTTGTATCACGGTTTTTAACGTAACATGTATAGTCTTTCATGCAGATGTTTTGATGATTTTTCAAGCGGGTTTCTTGTAGACAGATATAGTATGGTTCAAGTGTACATATGAGATGTTGAAGTTCTCCAAGATGGGAATAATATCCGTTTAAGTTCCACTGTATTAATGACATCTTATCAATTTTATTATACTTATATTGTGTTTATAAATCTGCTTCAATATTCAGTTGTTCTTTGATTTTGTTTATAAGCCTAGTCAGGTTGGATTTGGTTGTTGAATACGTAATGTGTGGTTGTAAGTCTCTTAGGTTTTCTAAGAGTTCAGGGACGTCTTTGAAATATTTTCGGGCTATTTTCAATTTTTCGTTTGTGTTTTGAACTTCTTCTATGAACTCCACTAATGTTTTATAATTTATCTTGTACTTTTCTGGATTTTTTTCTAATACAGGCTTGATTGATTTTATTTGTTCATCTATGGACAATCCTGCTATGCTTCGTGGACTAGTAGATCTGTGTCTTTTAGATCCTGGTTTTAAATCTTCCAGCGAGTTTCCATGTTTGAGTTCAGATTCGTTCTTATTTTCTTTTGTTTGTTCGATAGTTGTTATTGAGGTTATAATTTCCGGTATATTTGTTTCTTGGATAGCTTGGGATCTTTGTCTTTTAAGACTGCCATCGGGCGATTGAGAATATTCTTCTGAGTCCTGATTAATTTCCTGTGAGGTAATTGTGTGCTCATTTGGAATGTTGCTCTGGGTATTTTCTTGAGTTTTGCCGTTGTTTTCAAGTATAACTTTTTCTGTGATTATAGTTTCTAGTTGAACCGTTTCTTTAGTTGTGCAGCTGTTTAAAGAATGTCCTTTTTGCTTGCATTTTGAGCAGATAGCGTCAGTTGTTAGATATATTTGGTATGTGGTTTCTTCATGCTCTATTTCAATTCTATGAGGGATAAGTGTTTGTTCCTCTTCAGTTATATATACCTGTCGGCGGAAACTTAGAATATGTTTATATTCTTCGCGTTGAAACCCAGCATGAAGAAATGTGACTGGGGAAACCATTTTTAGATTATGGTGTTCGAGTGCTTGTACGATAATATCGTGTGGTATGGTCGGACAAACATTCGAAATAATGAGTCGTTGTGCAGGATTTATTAGTCTTCTCAACTCTATGTTTTGGTTTTGGACAGTGATGTTTCTATGATTGTTAATAAGGTTATCTACTTGATCTTTTTTTTGAAGAAATATGTAAATTTTTTTATTTTTTCTAGAGGTGTGTGTAATATTTTGGGGACCTACAATGTCGCCGATCGCATAGATATACTCTTCAGGATTGATACCTTCAACTGGATTTTGAATGATTATTCCTTGTTCTTTTTTTGGAAAAGTTTTATTTTTAATGGCATTTGCGAAATTCATTTTGTTGTTTGGTGTTGTAATTGGTGTTGTGATTGGTAGAGTTTGGTTTGGAGATGATGTAGATGGTTGCTGAGTCATAATATTTTCTGTATTGTTTGCGTTTAGCTGCGAATGGTTTATTTTTAAATTAAATTTTTATTTTAAAAAAGGCGCTTAAGCAGTAACAAACTTGCACACTGCATTATCTTAGTGACTTAAGTCGATAAACGCAAAACCTGACAAGTCTGCAATGGCAGTCTTGCCAGGCGGAGCTGGTTATGTACGTAGAAAAGAGATGTCGCTATTTGTAATAATTTTTAATATGACGGTTTTTATGAAGCATGTAATTAGTTTTAAGGTTATAAAAATGAGTTAGACAAGGGTGAGAAGTGAGAGTGGATAATGATATATGTAGTTAGGTGAGTTTAATATGGTATGAATTTTAGGTTTAAGAAAAAATATATAAAGATTTACCTGGAAATTTGGGAATTCTAGAATTCACTTGCGATTGCGTTCACAGATGGCACTTTTTTTTCATCCTTAGTTTGAAAGAGTTTTTTACAGTACATTGCTCTGACCCGTAGACATATACATCTATTTTATACTTAAAATTCGTTTATATGTCGTTTTTAGGGTTTTGTGGGTATGACCACTAAAATAACTAAATAAATAAATAATAGTATTCCAACACCTAGATAGGCGTATATGAAAACATATAACAAAAATACTATAAGTTTAAAAAACTCATCCCCAAATAGATATAAACAAATATGTAATTAATGAAAATATGAATATAATTTTTTTGTCTTTTTAATTTTTGGGCTGCCATAGCCTTTGTTGCTGTGCGCCAAAAATTTTAACTAACTAACTAACCTTTTTTAAATTTTGTCATAACGCGTGGATAAACAAAAAATTTTCTTTATTTTTTCGAAAAATCACTTTTGATGGGATTTTCGCCAAAAATATGTTAAAAAACTTTTATCCCCCACCCTATCTTCCAGAGAGGTTGATCTAAAAATCTCCATAACGTATATTGACGGGAACCGGAATAGTTCAACAGTAATTTTTGATCAGATTAGTATTTCGAAAAATATAGAACTTTTTTTCGTTGAAAATAAAATATTTTTTTAAAATTTATTGTGTGATATCAAAAGAAAGCTCTTAGGACGTAGACTACGTAACGGAAGGTAGTTTTTTAAAATTTGTTTCTTTTAACAATTTTAGATAAAATTGCTTTAAAAAATGTCTTGTCCCACCCCCTTTTACCCAAAGACGTTTAACTAAAATCTGAAAAATTATAGGTAATGTACATCGATCTTAGCCGGAAATGTACGAGAGGAATTTTTGATCAGATTTCGGTTTTGGAAAATATTACAGTAAAAATAATTAATTTTGTCAAAAACACAAAAACTGCAATATATTTCAAAAACGCAATCTGATAAAAAAATTCTCGCGTACGTTTCCGGCTTAGATCAATGCACATTACAAACTTTATTTCAAATTTTTAGTTTAACCACCTTGGGTAAAAAGGGGCGGGACAAGAACTTTTTAGACACATTTTGGACTAAAATCGTGTTAAAAAAAAAACGAATTAAAAATATTAATATTTGTTCCTTAATCTACGTTTTAAGAGCTTTCTTTTGATATCACCCAATAAATTTAAAAAAATATATTTTTTTCAACGACACAAAAAATCGATATTTTTCGAAAAACTAATCTGATCAAAAAGTCCTGTTGAACTATTCCGGTTCCCATTAATGTACATCATGGAGATTTTTTTCAAATTTTTAGATCAACTCCTCTGAAAGATAGGACAAAAGATTTTTAAAATATTTTTGGAGAAAATCCCATCAAAAAAATTGATTTTTTAAAAATAAAAATTTGTCTATCTATCCACGCATTAACGCTACGTATAACCCCCAGAGATTATTAGTTTCTTATACAAAACTAACAATCTGAAATAAAATTAGTGACAATCTATAAATCAAATTTTACACAAAATTTTTATCTATCTAATAGGATATTCTTGATTGTAGAAAAAGTTATTGTAAAAATGTTATTGCTAAATAACTTAATAATAGGTATTACACAACAATGTTCTGTAATTTTTTAAATATATTTGTGGGTTTCAAATAATTTTTATATTTATATAGTTTTGTGTAGAAATGTTCAAATAATACGTTAACATTTTTTTCGACATGATTGTTTATAGTTCAGAGCCTTCGTCGAAAAATATTATACTTGATGATAATGAAATGCCACTTGGTACAAGTATTCTTTACATAAAACGAAACATTTTTATCCGCCGCACCTATATTGAGAACCGCGGCAGATTCGAGGTGGCGGCAAAAGTAGATTACCAAGTACAATAACTATAAGTAATTTTCACAAAAGAACAAATTATCTCCAAACATATTTGTAGAATGAAGCTTTAGCTACAATTTGCCGCATGGTACACAAATATGCGTCGAATGGTTTACAAGATGGCGTCTATAACGCAAGTTGTTTATTTACAATTACTTGACAGCTCTTTTGACAATTAAAAATATCCTATTAGGAGATAAAAATTCGCTGAAAATTTTGATGTATACACGGTAAAAAAGGTTTTGTTGGAATTACTAATATTTTTGAGTTACTCCAGCAAATTTTTTTAGTGGTATTTTAGACAACAAATTTTTTTGTCTTGACAACAAATTTTTCTAATCACATAAATTTGCATTGGGAACAAAATGTTTTTGCTGAAGTTTTTGTTCTAGGAACTAATTTTCATTAGTTAGAATTAGCAAATTTTTATGGTAACAAAAAATTATTTGTCTCACGAACTGATCATCTTTTGCCCGGGTAACCACTTTTGTTGGTGTGACTAATGAAATTAGTTAGAAGTATATTACTAATTTCATTTGTTGTAATCTCAAATCAGAGATATTTTTATATTTAGTGATGAAAAAAACGCTATTAGAAGTCACAAAATTGAACTGGAAATGTTATGACATCTAACAGATTTTGTTTTCGCAAAGAAATTTAAAAACATCTCTACCTGTAAAATGTACATATGTATTAAGAAAAATAAAACAAATTTTATAATTTATTGTTATTATAATTTATTATTAACAAAATTTACAGTTATAAAATTTAATATGTAACAGGACATTAACTAATTTTAAGTTTGATTTTTAGTATGAACATAAAACAATTAAATATTCAAAATTATTACAAATATTTATTTCCAATTTATATGTCAGGCAAAAATTCACGTCTATAAACTTATACCCGGTTTATACACTGCTTAGCTTAACGTAAATGGACATAATAATAATTTTCACTTTTACTGATAAAACCATGTTCACAACAAAAAAAATTGATGTGAAGTGTGAATTTTCACACATTTCAGGGTTTTGCAGGTATTTAGTAAGTGAATGATGATTATTTTGGATGCGAAAACAAATTTTATATTAAAATATTTTTTTTGTTAATTTTAATTCGAACGCTTAATACCATTATTTAGGTTTCTAAATATGTGCAGTATTTTTTTTTATATACCAAGGTTCATTAAGAATTTTAAAAATTGCGCCTATGGCTTCCATTGGTTGTTATAAGTTCCGCCCCTCTGATTTCGTGTACATTGAAACAGAATTAAATTATAATTTAAACAATTTCCACTGGCTATTAAATTTACGCTTTTAAAAATTAAATGCAACATTTGCCAAAATATAACTAGAATTTTGAAAAAATAATTTAAACAATATAAAAATTATAAAAAAAAAAAACAAAAAATAATTTAGTCTCTTCTCTCAGGGTTCGATCCCTTTCGGATCGGGTTACTTGGATGAAAAATCAGCGTGAAATACCACTAGACTAGCACACACGTTCCAGTGTGGCGTGTTACAAAGCTATAATTTGTGTACATTATTAGCCAAAAATCACAAAAAATGCGTTTTTTTCCAAAAACCTAATCTGATTAAAAATTCCTGTTGAACTATTCCGGTTCACACCAATGTACATTACTTAGAATTTTTTCAGATTTTAAGTTTAAACCATCTGGGCTACAGGGTGTGGGACAAAAAAATTTTTACCGAACAGACAGATAGACAGACAGACAGACAGACAGACAGACAGACAGACAGACGGAACAGACAGACAGACAGACGGAACAGACAGACGACAAAATGACGGTATAAGGGTTTTTTGGTCATACCTACAAAACCCTAAAAATGAACATCTGTAAAACGATGAGAAATTTTTAAATGGAGTTCTAAACAGGGTATAGTTTTTAGCATATTTCTATATGATTACAAAAATTCCACACCAAAGTATTAGCATTAATACACTATTTGTATTATTAAAATCATTACCTTTTTTATTTATTGGGCTAGTTTATTCTTTTATCGAGTAGCCCAACTATTTTAAACTGTCTACTTAAGGTGTAATACGTTGAAAATATTTGTGAAGTCCCCAAGATACTAATGTTCGGATACACTGTATTGTTGCACTTATTTGCTTATTAAACACAGCGCAGAAACTATCAACAGGTATTAAAACGTCAACCACTAACAAAGCCTACGCCATATTGTTCCGAACTCAAAACGCATGTGCAAGGCATATACGTCACATACCTGGATGACTAACATAATTTGTTAGATGCACAAAATAATTAAGTATCATTATACATTTGTTTCACATGGACTAACACATTTGTCGTAGCAACAAATTTAATTTGTAACCTTAACAAATAGGTATGAAACTAATTTCTCTTTGTTAGAATGACTCTAAGGTCTTAGTAAGATCAACCAACGTAATTGAAAAAATATTATCAGGGACAATTTTTTACTGTTACTCTAGCAAAAACTTGACCAAGTAAAATATTTTACTTGATGGAACAATGTCATTTTTCTCCGTGTAGATTGTTCCTAATTTTATTTCAGGTTGTTAGTCTTGTATAGGAAACTGTACGGTTGTGCGCACCCTTAAGAGGTTTTATTTAATACCCCACTCATAATATATTTGTTTATAATTACCTGGGGATGCGTTTTTTTGAACTCTCAGTTTTTTATCTATATGTGGGTCAAAGAGCTGTATAAGCATATCAAATTTCAACTTTCTATGTTAAGCCGTTTGGCTACAATTTCTACCGCCCAGACAGACACATGAGTGACGTTATAAGGTTTTTTGTTTTGGTGGATATACCTACAAAACTCTAAAAATGAGCTCAAGCAAAAAAAATCATTTTGAAAAGGGCTCATGATCATTTTTTCATAAAACTACCTTTTACCAGATACTGCCCATTAACATCAATTCATGTATTCTATATGAAAACGGGTTACTTTTCAGTAGCTGAAGCAGCTTTAACAAAACCAGGCTCAAGAGTCATCTCCGAGAGATAGCCCGTTTTCAAACTGAACCGATGAAGAAAGTATATTGCCCTGGTGAATATGAAAATTTTATTGAATCCTCTACACACAGAAATTCCAAGTGAAACATTTAACGTATCGAGACGTAACTGCTTTTAAAATTTGGTGGCCAGGTTTTTTTAAAAAGAACGTTCGGTCACGAACAAAAGATTCAATTTGCTATCAATAAGTTTTATGAATTCGTTTTCATGACTGAAGGAAGAGCCAGGCGAGGTTATTGCCAAATCTTATACCGATAGTCTTGTGAAACACCATTTCCTTCTAAAGAAAACATGCATCAAGAGCTCTCAGCTATTTATTTCATCACCTGAAAGCAAAGCTGCTTATCAAAAAAAAAATTCCTATTAATATAAAACAAATAAAAAAAAAAAAAAAAAAATCAAAAAACTGTACACATAATAGTACATTCTTAGTGACAAGAAAGTTTTCTGGGATGAAATCTATGAAAAGCCGACAACAACAAGCGAAGAACAGCCAGTTTTAACTACCTATTTTACTATTTTTACTTTTTTTAATTTTAATTATCTTTACTTTTGAATCTTTTATTAATTCATAATTGTCAAAATAAAGTTTTTTTTTTTAATAGACGTTGTCGTTGAATAACTTAGTTCATTTTGAAAAAGGGTCATCACTGCTAGAAAAAAAAAAAAAAAAAAATCTGGTGGCCCGTCAGATTCCAAAAAGATTAACAAATATATTTTTGCACCAGGGTTGATGCTTTCAAACATAAAAAAATACTACGTTACCTTAATAAAGCTAGGATGTTAAATAGTTTTTTATTTAACTTTATTTAATATAACTGGTGTATTTGAAAAATATTGTATACAAATAATATTCGATACAAATGTATTCCAATTTATTGTGAAATAAAACCAATTATTATTATTATTATTTCTCCTGAAAATGTTCAAAAAATTGACATGACCCATTTTCAAAATGACCGATTCAATACTATTTATATATGAATTGTTCTTCAGGTCTGTTCATTTATTTACATATTAGCTTAGAACAGAAGATTCGCTGGTACTCCAATATCAAATGAGGAGTACAGACAAGTCAGCGAAACTATTATGAAGGCAGAGCAACGTATGCTCACCAGTCTTTGTCCCGGAACTTGACCTTTGCCTTCCTGCGTTCGACAGGCCTAAGATCCGAGGTAGACGGGTTTATATTTGTATGCCAGGATTGGGTGTTAAGCACGCTCGCATATCGAAAAAATATCTTGTAAGAAGATATTTCACATACCTGCAGAGCGTGCAAAACGCACTCTGAAACCTTGACGCATTTATTATCCGCGTGCCCCTTCTACGCCGTCTCACACTCCATCTACCGGCACAATGCTGCTCTACGCATGATCTACTACCACTTGAGACAATTCTATGGAAATGACACAACTCGTATCGTTCATTATGCTCCAGGGGATATAGAGGAGTTGGTGGAAAATTACAGATGCCGCATATAATGCAATTATTCCATTCACACTCCTCGGCCACTTCAATCAACAAAGTTAGACATGGTCCTACTGGACCACGAAACACAAAAGCATGTTTGCTTGGTTCTCTACGCACTTTGAAGACGCACGGCGTAGTGCACTAGCCGCTGCCGCACATCTCCAGAGTCTGCGATGCGGCAGTGTGTAATTTTTCCCGTCAGGTATTCGCGTATGACGCGCTACATTGTGGTAAACTTGAAGTACAGTACCTGGCGGAGGATGGTTTAAGACCTAAATTTCTACCACCTATATATATATATATATATATATATATATATATATATATATATATATATATGAGTCATTCTTTTTCATCGAGAGACCCCATGCTGTCCAAAAATATATTAGTCTATGAAAGGTCTACCAGGGCTCATTCGATGCTTATTGTAGTCTAGTTTCGAAATCCGAGTGGCTGTTGGCAATATGGCCACCAATCCCACGTGACCTCTACCTTTTCTTCGATAAATCGATTATAAAGTCAACACAATCGAGTCAATTTGGGTGTCAAACCCCTGAAAATGTTACCTAAAGGTAGTTGAGGCGGCTGTTAATGAATCCAGGGTCAAATTTAGAAAATTCAATATGGCGGATGCAATATGGCGGCCGAAACCACGTGCCTAGTGAAGATTTTTTAAAAAATGATTTGATTTCAATATAATATAATGCCTGGGGATTGCAACATCTGTCACAATGAACGATTTTTCTAGGTGACATAATAAAGAAAACATAAATAGTATAAAACTTTATAATTTAAACAATAACTACAGAGTCAGATAATTCTTAAACACTATTAATAAATATTATAGAAATCACAAGTATCAAATATGGAAATCATTTAATTTTTTAAACAATGGGTCAGAATTATGGGGTTAGATATAAGCCTGCATGAGTGGAAACTTAGTTGTGGTAGACAATACGCCACCTGTCGTAAAGAAAATGTACTTTTTATTGCATATGTATGCATATAAATATCTTAATTTTTTATGGAAATCGGTTCATATTTAAATAATGTCCCTTGTCGCGGTATTGGACGCCATATTGGACCCACCATATTGAATTACACTACTAAGAATAGTTTAACGTACTCTACTGAATAAATTTTTAGGAATTGTTTGATTTAATTTTTCTTTAACGACTCTTTAATTTATTAAGGGATAAAGATTTCTGGAAAAAATTTGAGAAATTATAGTTTGAATAGTGTAAATATAAGTCAAAATAGTTAATTTTTATAGTTCAACAAATAAAAAAAAAAATTAAAAACAAAAAAAATTAAAAAAAATTAAAATTATAAAAAATTTGATGTTAGATTTAGAAACAGTGTTACGGACACAGAAATTCTAGTTGTGTTTAGGTGGATAGTTTAATTTAATTAAGGGTTCGATCCTGGACTTATCATGAACGATCTCATAAACCCTTAGGTACCAAATTAGTTTGAAGTCAAGTGATTTTTTTAAAAATCTCCGATTGTCAAGTGATTTTGGCCGCCATATTGAATTTTCTCACATGAACCCTGGATTTATCATCAGAAACCCCATAAACCTCCAGGTATTAAATAAGGACAAAATCAAGTGATTTTTTGAAAATCTCTTTTCATCAAGTGGTTTTGGCCGCCATATTGAATCCGCTTTATTGGATCCACCATATTTAATTTTCTGAATTGCACCCTGAATTCATCATCAGTGACCCCATAAACCCCCAGGCATTATATTATATTGAAATCAAATCATTTTTTAAAAAATCTTCACTTGGCACATGGTTTCGGCCGCCATATTGCATCCGCCATATTGAATTTTCTAAATTTGACCCTGGATTCATTAACAGCCGCCTCAACTACCTTTAGGTAACATTTTCAGGGGTTTGACACTCAAATTGACTCGATTGTGTTGACTTTATAATCGATTTATCGAAGAAAAGGTAGAGGTCACGTGGGATTGGTGGCCATATTTGATAAGTTACGATGTTTCCGTAAAAGAGCCACTCGGATTTCGAAACTAGACTACAATAAGCATCGAATGAGCCCTGGTAGATCTTTCATAGACTAATATATTTTTGGACAGCATGGGGTCTCTCGATGAAAAAGAATGACTCATATATATATATATATATACATATAAGAAAATTAGTTTAGAAAGAAGAAATAATTTGCTCTATTCAATGTAGTTTTTAATGCTTGCGAAAGACGAATGTGTGGATACAGGTTCAAAGCACAACATGGCGAATAATCGCTTCCATTGATGTGGCATTCAAAACCGACACGATACGGGAAACGGCGAGCACCGAAGATGGAGGTTCGGCTTAATACAAGCAACCTATCGCCACTACTCGGGATTCGGCGAACAATCAATCGAAACTCGTCAAATGCCAAATGTCTCGTGCCGCCTTTACAAATTAACGCCACAGAGTCACAAAAGAACCACTTCCATTAATCTGCATTGATTTACAATCTTATATAAATAATTTAAAAAAAATTTATGTAAAACATTTAAATAGAACAATTGTTACTTTTGAGACGCCATACACTAAAAGAGAAGTGGCCCAGTGTAAATGTTGTCAAAGATTTGGTCATACCAAAAACTTCTGCCATCGTCCAGATAGATAAATGTAGCGAAAGTCATTCAATAGTTAATTGTAAAAAAGGCACGAAATACCAGAAAATTATAAATAATATAAATAGTGAATTTATTTGCCACGTAAGGAGAGCACTGTTTAATCTACACAAGCAATCTTGAGTGCCAAGACCAAAGCATAGTTCAGAATTGTCATTTGTCACACGCGCAAAAACGAATTAAAATTCGCAATGTAAACCAACGCAAGTAAATTAAGTAAAATCGAACCAACCATATGTATTATTAACAATAAATCGTAATATGCTTACAACTTTCGAAAACAGAATGGAAAGCTAAAGGGACAAAATGTTTGATCATACCATGACAATTGTTCAAAATAAATAAATATGGACAGTTCCTTGTGAATACTCACATGGAACGCTAACGGCTTGATTGAACGCAAACAAGAAGTAGAATTACTTTTAAAATTAGAAAAACAAGACATTGAAAATTGGAGAAACGAGAAAAATGGAAAAACAAGACCCTGAAAATTGGAGAAATTCGGTATCTGTGGAAACCTGCTTCGTTGGATTGAGTCGTATCTCAAAAACAGAAGTAATTTTGTCGCTATTAATAATTTCCAGTCAGCAACTTCCCCTGTTACCTCTGGTGCTCCACAGGGCTCGCACCTTGGTCCTCTGCTCTTTTTGAAATTTATCAGTGATATTGGTGATTGTTTTAGAAATTCTCAATTTCTTTTATATACTGATGACTTAAAATTATACAAATTTGTCACCAAGGTAGAGCACAGTCAGGAACTCCAAAACGACTTACACAGTTTGTGTGAGTATTGTGACAGAAACAAACTGACTCTTAACCCCAGTAAATGTAGTTTGATCAATTTTACTAGAAATTTTAGTGTGTTTATTTTTAATTATAGTCTGTATGGATCTCCTTTGAGAACTGTTGCTGAAGTTAAGGATCTTGGTATCATGCTAGACTGAAACTAATTTTTTATCGGCACATTTGTGAAATTGTGCGGAGGGCTCTTAAAATTCTGGGGTTTATTTTTAAAGCTGCTAATGAATTTACTGATTCGAAATCACTCATTATTCTTTTTAATAGTCTGGTTAGAAGCCATTTGGAATTTTCCAGCACAATATGGAATCCTCAGTACAATGTCTATATTGAAAAAATTGAGAGAGTGCAAAAGAAATTTATAGACAGGTTAAACTTTAAATTCAATTATTTTTTTTAAGTCAGTATTACAGATCTTACGAAGATAATCTTATTTTTTACAATTTAAATAGCTTACGTTCCAGACGCATTATTTTAGATCTTACGTTCCTATACAAAATTTTAAATAACATGGTAAATACATATTCATTAATTCTATTTATGAATCTCAATTGTGGCTCTCATGCTCTAAGAAACTCTGTGCTGCTCTATAATATACTATTGAAGAGTAATTTGGGACTGAATTCTCCGATAGCTAGAATGCCTAGCTATTTCAACAATATCAACCCTGGTATGGATGCTTATGCCTGCTCAAATTAGCATATTATGAGTCAAAAGTTTTGGAAGAATATTTTACTGCTCTCGACAATAGACTTGTAGCTGATAGTAAACAGAATACTAAAAATCAACACTGAGAAAATTATTTCAAGCCATTACCAATAATACTGTTAAGAATACAGCTCTGCCAAAGAATACCGTAGCCTTGAATCGGACGGAGAATCTTGAACATTGAGTTGGGCAAACAAATTCGAGTTACCGAATTTTTTCGACATTAATAGAAGAAAATAAGGTTTTCCATATAAGATGCAGTACTTAAGACCAGAGGGGCAGTAATATTCCGACAAATAAACTCGGAGTCTTTAAGTCAAGGTCGTCAGCAAGTCAGTTTTATGCATTCCACACAGCGTGGACAAGTGAGAGAACTCAAGTGGAGATAATGAGTTACTGGAATTCAGTACGGTGATTGAGTGATCTAGTAAATCAAATACCTGGGCTAGTCTGGACTGCATGGTGATATACCTGGAACAGTACCTGTTGATTCACTGTGCTTAAGTGTAGTGACTAGTGGTACTTATTGCTTCTGTTATTGCTGTCTATTAATAAGTATATAAGTCCAATATTTAATTAGTAGATTAAAGATTTTTAATCACAACCAAATTCATCTTACATGTAATTGTAACCGCGCAACAATATCTTGCAAGGTATGTGCACTGGTAAACCTACTTATTGTCCACCGGACAGAAATAAAACACCAGAGTCATTGGACTTTTTTATACTTAAAGATTGTTTTATAAAGTTATCTACGTATTGAATTTAATTTTGTATCAAACCGCTCATCTGTGATCATGACTATGCGCAAAAATATTATACTAAAAGAAAGGCCAGTTACTTTATGTAATCTACGTAAAGACTCGAAACATTTTCGAGATAAATTGAATAGTAGCATCAAACTAAATAAACGACTAAACTACTGAAGTTGTCGATCAGGAAGTAGAAAAATTGTCAATATGCTTAAACTGCTTCTTTGGAAACTGAACCTCAAGATAACTATAAACCTACAATTAAGAATCAGTACCCCCTATACATCAGACAAAAAGTAGAGGAACGAAAAAATTATGGAAAATATGGCAAAATACTCGATATTCATATCATAAAAATAAATGTAACAGGGCTTCACAAGAACTAAAGAGGTTAATACGAAATTTACAAAATAAATCTTTACAGGAATATGTTATAGGATTGACACTAACTGAGGCCACTGATTATTCTTTGTGGAAAGGCACAAAAAACTGAAACAGCCCCAACTACCAGTTCATCCGAAACGAAGACAAAATGGTGACTGGGCAAGAAGCGAACAATAAGAGGCTGATACATTTGCTGAACATTTAACGTAAGTTTTCGAACCACACTTGATCAATTTGAAATTTTAAATACACAGTTACAGTCACAACAGATCCGATTAAACCCAGGGCAATGAAGAAAATCATCACAATTCCAATAAGCGCTAAAAAAACAACCAGGTACGAATTTGTCACTGGAAAAAAACACTTAAAAACTATTTAAAAAGAATGTATTATGTTGATAACAGCAATTTATAACGCCGTACTAGGAGAAAAAACCTGGAGAAAATCCAAACGAAGTAAGGTCTAATCGACCTATTACTTTATTGCCTGTTTTTCCAAACTGTTTCAAAACTTTTACAACTCAGAGTAAAGCCTATCTTATCCGGCTTAATCCCTACTCATCAGTTCGGATTTCTTTGGCAACTTTCTACTGTGGAGCAAATACATCGAGTTGTAAAAGTAATCAGCGAAGCTTTCGATAAGGAAAAGTATTGTTATACCGTCTTTCTGGATATTGGGCAAGCATTTGACAAGGTTTGGTAAACTGGCTTAATATATAATATTAAAAAGTTACTACCAGAACAGTTTTATGATTTACTCAAGTCCTATTTGTAAAACGTGTGTTTCCAAGTAACAGAGTTGCCGTGGCTCCGTGGTAAGACGGTTGCATAAAGAGCACAGGGATGTGGGTTCGAATCCCCCCTGCTTCAGATTTTTATCTTCCGATATTGTGCAGTCATCTCTGAGGTAATAGGACCCGCCGAAACGTCACACTGACCACGTGAGTTTCCTATATATGGTGGGCGGTCTAGAAACAGAGAACTTACTTTCTCTGCTTCAAAACGCCTATCTAGGGGTCGGAATGTATTATTATATTTAATTTTATTTTCCAAGTAAAATTTTAGAACTATGTTATCAAACATTACCCAATAAAATCAAGTGTGCTACAAGGTGGTGTTTTGGGTCCGATATTTTATATATTATGCACTGCAGATTTACCAATAACCGACAAAACAACAATTGCAACATTGGCGGACAACAGGGCGATACTAGCTGTTGATGCAATTGCAAGCATTGCATCTGAGCATTTACAAACACATTTACATCACATGGAAGGTTGGCTGAACCACATGAAAATAAAAGTGAATGAAACAAAATCAACACATGTGGCATTCGCCTTACGCAAAAAGGTGTGTTCGGCAGTTACGATTTAAAAATTCCATAAGTTTAGGAAGCCAAATATTTAGGAATACACCTCGACCGAAGACTAACGTGGAAGAAGCATATTGGGACTAATCGAAAATATCTGAGTTAGGCAAAATGTATTGGTTACGAGACCAGAAGCAATAAATATATTTATTTATCTATCTATCTATCTATCTATCTATCTATCTATCTATCTATCTATCTATCTATCTATCTATCTATCTATCTATCTATCTATCTATCTATCTATCTATCTATCTATCTATCTATCTATCTATCTATCTATCTATCTATCTATCTATCTATCTATCTATCTATCTATCTATCTATCTATCTATCTATCTATCTATCTATCTATCTATCTATCTATCTATCTATCTATCTATCTATCTATCTATCTATCTATCTATCTATCTATCTATCTATCTATCTATCTATCTATCTATCTATCTATCTATCTATCTATCTATCTATCTATCTATCTATCTATCTATCTATCTATCTATCTATCTATCTATCTATCTATCTATCTATCTATCTATCTATCTATCTATCTATCTATCTATCTATCTATCTATCTATCTATCTATCTATCTATCTATCTATCTATCTATCTATTTATTTATTTATAACAATTTTGGCTACACAACAGGTAAAATTCCAATAAAAGTGTGGCACTAAAAAAAATAAATAAAATAAGAACACTTTTTTTTGTTTAAAACAGTATTATAATGAAAACAAAAAAATAAAAACAACTTAAAATGCTTATATTATGCTCTCATTTCAACACTGTGGCGCATGAGTCCACCCGGTGATAAAGAGAAGAATTGTGCAACTTGTCCATCTGGAGATACTATTCGTTGTTCCAACTGGATCAACCACAGTGTCGACAGAGTGGATTTATTTCAAGCGTGGCGTTTCCAGGGAGATTCCTAAGCCCGCTACTATTTTGCATCTCACTTCTTCTTCTATCGATCGTCCTCAGACAGTGGCAGTGGCTGTAGCAGATCCTCCGTCGAGGGGTAAGCACAAATTTACCCATCTTATTTACATGGATGATTTAAAGCTCGATGCCTTGAACGAGAGGAATCTTCAGGCCGCCTTAAATGCTGTTGCTGAATACACTAACGCGATAGGTATACAATTCGGATTGGAAAAATGCGCTGTTTTTCATGTCTACAGAGGAAAAGGTTTAGACAACGGTGAATATATTCAGTTGGTTGATGGGAGCATTATATAACATCTTAATGCCGAAGGGTCTTACACATTTTTGGGTATCAGTGAGAGGGGTGTCCAGGATGTCACTCTTATTAAGAAGACCCTTTGCAGCAAGTATATGACCTGACTAGGCAGATATACAGATCTTGTCTGTCTGGCAAGAACAAGATCGTTGCCACGAACAGGCTTGCTGTGCAGAAAGATCAAAAAAATCAATTGAATTTTCACCTGAAATCTTCTGTGCAGTGCATTTACCTTCCTCGTCAAATCGGTGTAGGGGAAGTCCCTCGGGAGCAATAAAACAGACTTACTAGTTCGGTGAAACGAGAGGTGACAGACATGTTGACAAACGAACATGAGTAGAAGTATGCACTCTGTGTTCTTCAATCATATTAAAAGTCTAGAGTTGTCCACAGAACTCACCTTTTCGTTTTTTAAGTCTGCTGGTTTAAAACTTTACGGAAGGTTTTGTTTTTGCGTGTCGGGCTGATGTAATAAATACTTTGGCATATAGGGCCTGCATATTCCAAACGGTGGATTGTGCCAGCACCATCCTGAAACCATTGTGCACATTCTATCAGCTCGACCATTTCTTGCAGCGTCCAGCTACGTATCTCGACATAAGGCTGCTCTCCGCGTACTGTACAACTATCTTAGACATGCCTATGGCATTGACCCAATACTGCTTATACCGTATGTCCCTTCTGACATGGAGTCGGTGGGGGATAATTCCAACCGCCGCATTTATTGGAATTACTCCTTCCCCACTTCGACGTTATTAACAGCCACTAAGCCGGATGTAACCCTCCTGGATAACGAGACCAAACAGATGTTTGTGAACGAATTCTCAAGTCCAGCTAAGAAGAATATCTCTATCAAGAAAGAGGAAAGGAGGTCCAAGTATATGGATCTTTTGTCCGAAATTAGAAGGCTGTATCCAGGGCATAAAGTTGAGCTTGTAGTCCTGATTGTTGGTATTTTGGGTGGTATGAAATCCTCGTACCGAAAGGAACCTCGTACCAGTGTTGCTCGGGTCACTCCGCATTGTGCGGGCACTGGATCTGGCGTTATTTCCGCGTCTCCTTATCGCCAATGTTTCGGATGCAGCCGTGTGTATTTAGCTCCACTAGTCTCTAGTATGACATGACTCAAAAGGTTACTGAAGTTTGTGATTAGTGGATGCTTGTCAAAATCTGACAAACCCCATATGTTACAATGGACTTTCTGCGAGAAAATTTTATCGATCAAGTCAAACAGAAACCTTAATTGAATGAAAAAATCGCCGACAATTTTACACGACATTACACTGTGCTCATTAAAAAAAATATATGGTTTTCCCTAGTGGTCAAGGTCTATTCTGTAGACTAAGTAACTACATCAAGCTAACAAGCCGCATCAAGCTAATGAATAATATTCGGGATATTGTTGCCTAGCAGGGCCGGCTCCATAGCTGAGATGATAATGCAACTGCCTCAGGCGCCGAAATGAAATATGCTCCAAAATGAAACGCAATTTTCCAACTATTTTAACAGGCGCCGTTTTTAAGGCTTGCCTCAAGTGCCAAAACTGATCATCCCAGCTGTAGTAGTTAGAACAAGTGTTTAAATGCGCAAGAAACTTATGCAAAACACGGCTGAAAGAGCGCGACAATGCGCCGTGGCTAGAGTTGACTATTTAATAACAGTTTCAATTAATGATACCCAGAATAAGAAAACCGTCATATGTTATTTTGTATCGCCCGCATCCCACATGATACCAACCCACTTTTTGCAATGGAAATTGTTACAATTACACTGAAAAAAAAAAAAACACTTGGCGTTAATAATTACCAATAGGTATAGCTCGTCCTAAAGCGTACAGTCCATATCCCAAGAATGATTCCTTGCGTTGTTTCTGAATGTTACATGCCTTCCTCGAAGCGTACACTGACAGGATAAAGCTGAGAAAGGAAGTCACGAGAGCCAGATGTCTTAACCAGCCTAAAACCAAACCAAATAAATTATAAACATCTATTTACATGGTTTATATTCCAAGCAATCTTAACCAATAAGCTAAACTTGTAATGAGTTGGTTGGCTACAGAGCTGAAGGACGGTGGTTCAAATCCCGGACACCACTTTGGAATTTTCACCTTCCAGTACTGTGAAGTCAGCTTAGGGATCGACTCAGCCTTAGTCTAAATTACTTAATATGAGTACCGAATGTAAGAGAGGTAATTTTGGTATTGTTTCGGAAATAAAATTACATAAATAAATTCAATATATTTATCCATTTAGAGTAATTATTAAATGATACGTTTGTTACTGCAACTTGAGAGCTACGAAAACTTAACATGAAAAGGGCATCGTTAATTCTATAACATATCACAAAAGTGTCAAATAAATATTAGGTGTATTCGGACCATATGCACATAAATAACATTTAATCTTTATCTTCAAAATAAATATGAGGTTATTTTTTTAATGAAGTACTTATCTGAATTATTACTAATAAATTGTGAATCGAATTTTAATATAATACAAGATGGAAAATTCAAAAGGGTGTGAAATGATATTTCAGAGTTGGTGAGTGTAAGCCTCTCGGGTAAGTTCAGTTAAAACAGTCATAAGGTTAAGACAAGTTTAAGAAGAGTGAGGTTTTGGCCATCATGGGTTAGAGACATTTAGAGTGTATGGTCGAGTCGAGTAAAATGTAGCAAATAATTCCGTATATAAGTTGTAGTGTCCGTATGTCAGTTAGTGTTGAATCCAGATAAAAAGAGGGAGAGACAATATTAAGAAACTTCTGAGAGACAAATAGTTTTCGATGTTTTTAGTGAGAGATTCGTGTCCAGCGGTCTTATTAGTGTTAACGGTCAGAACTAGTGTTCGAGTGTAAAAGAGCCTCTCATGTGTTTGTGACTGGGTGTCCCTTTTGGATTTAGCGTATCATTATAATTGTAAGTCTATTGTATAATAATGTAAATAGTAAACCGTAATCATAATTAAAGTAGGTTAAATAAAATGTAGAAATAAAATATCAAAATACTGCCTCACCGGGAATCGAACCCGTCAACCTAAGAATTTCACGTTCTCGTTCTAGAGCAACTAGACTACCAGGCAGTATTTTGATATTTAATTTCTACATTATATAAGTAATATCGCTTTGCGATTCAGTCATACTGAACAACTATGTACTTATATTTTATTTATTTGTGTAAACACATTAGACAGTGAGGATTTTAGATTCATTTAGAATCTAGCTCCGTAGATAGATACAAACTGTACATGATATGAAGTCACAAAATGTCAACACTAATATCATATTTATACTCACTCACATGCTTTCGTAGTCTAGTTAAATTCTTAGGTTGACGGGTTCGATTCCCGGTGAGGCAGTATTTTGATATTTAATTTCTACATTATATATGTATTATCGCTTTGTGATTCAGTCATACTGAACAACTATGTACTTACGTTAAATAGAATGAGGACTTAAATTCACCAATCCCTTAAATCATCCTTTGGAATCTATGCAATAAGCCACATAGGTGTCAGGTATTTTTGTTGCTTAAGAATATTATAACTAAATTAGTGTCAGGTGCTTTTAGTTAAGAATACGATAATATAAATTTTGTCAAATCAATTATTTAGGAATAGAAAAACCACATAAATGGTTATCAATTGTAATATAGTTGTAATATAGTTATAATTGTAATAGAGATATAAGGAACATTGGGTTGTATAGTGTATTCGCTTGGAAATATTTAGTGTTTTAGATTAAAAAAAATCGTAAACGGTTTAGTGTTAATGCCAATAATCATAATTATTAGGATTAGACTTTTATTGGAGTTTAGGCACAATGAGTTGGAATAGAATTTAGAGAATAACCCATATGTGGTGTAAAATTCTTTTAATATATGAGTAAATGATTAGTTTGTTCAAGTAAGTTTAGTAAAGACTTAGTAATCATGAGTAATTTAGTCTGGAGATTAGGATTATTCCTAAGTACTGGCTGTTTCGCATATGATTCTTTGGGACGTTTAGAGTTTAAATGCCAAAAAATAATAATAAAGTTTCGTAGCCGCGTTAATAAGAAAGTAAAATACAATTATAATAATTATCTAAAATTAAATTTATAAAATTAATGAAATTAAAATTAAAATTTTTCAAACAAATAATAATTCTCATAAAAATAATAGTTCACAGAGATTTTCTCACATATCAACAAATTAAGATAAATTATCGAAATGGTAATTAAACAGACTCCAATAGTACAGGCGCAAGCTGCCATTCTTTCTTTCTTATTTCTTTTATCTTCAGTTCATCATGCAAATACCTCTGTTTCAATTAGATCAGTACCACCATACAATGATAAATCAGACGTTGAAATTTTTATTCATGAATTTGAGTGTATTGCATTAATGGCAAAATGGTCATACTACGATAAAGTTATAATGGTACGCATGCATTTACACGGGGAAGAATTAATACTTTTAAAATCTGAAACTTCATTAACTATTACAAATGCAACATCAAATTAAATCGGCTTTCATAATAAGATTTAAAGGCTTAGAAAATACTAAAGCGGAGGAAGAGCGAAAGAGGGAGCGATTTTAAATTTAAATGAATCGGTAGAAGAATATAGAGTAAGAATTAGAATTGCGGTAGAAAAAAGATGTAACTGAAAATATTTTTTTAATTAATAATGGCATGAGCTTAAAGTATGTTTTATTAGCGGATTGATCCCCTCAATAAAATGCAAAGTAATGTTTGCTGAACCGAAAAAATTTTGAAGCAGAGGTAAAAACTGCGTTAAAAGTTGAAGATATTAACAACAAATTTTTTAAAACCGCGAGAAAAATGTGTCCTTCTTTCAAAATTCTTAAAAACCATTAAGGATATTTTTCAAATTTATAATCTGTTAGAGATGCGAACGTGAAGCTGGCAAAAGGCAGCCATGAAATAAATGAAGTCAGTTGTCATAATATAATTGATATGTCAAGAGTTTTGTAATTCGGATGTTTTACATGTTTATGCCTGTATAATAATAAAGAATATACATTAATTGTATATATTTATTTATGCGTGCGATCTACACCTCTAACAGGTTATGGGCCCAGGAAGCGAATAAAGCACAGTAAGCTGTTAAAAGTTAAAAAAGCAGAAAGGGCGATTATTTTAGTGCGTGGTACAGGATATACATAAAAAAAAAAATGAGTGTTTCCAGTTTTAGGATCGAAAGCTTGAATAAAGAAAATTTCGATACCTGGAAAATTCAGATGGAAGCTCTTTTAATTAAAAATGATGCCTGGCAGTTTGTTAATGGAGAATGCAAGTGTCCTGGACTTGCGGCTGATTTTTCGAATTCAGCAGCCATTAACGAGTGGAATAAGAATGACTCCAAGGCGAAATCTGACATTATATTATCCATCAGTCCGTCCGAACTGAAAATAATTAAAGGCTGCAAGACATCCAGTGAGGTATGGGAGAAATTGCAGGAGACGTACCAGTCATCTGGTCCTGCGCGTAAAGCTACCTTATTAAAACACCTCATGTTACATAAAATGTCAGAGGGTGAAGATGTTCGCGACCATCTACGAAAGATGTTTGATGTAGTGGATAAATTAGGCGAGATGGATATAGATATCAACAAAGATTTGCTGTCTATTATGATATTGTACAGTTTACCACCCAGCTACGAAAATTTTCGCGTTGCCATTGAGTCACGCGATAATTTACCAGATCCGCAAGCTCTTCGTGTAAAAATAATAGAAGAGAGCGACGCTCGAAAAAGCAGTTCACGCAGTACTGATGCCAATATCGACGCATTGTTCGCGAAAAAGCATTTTAAACATTTTAGGAAGTACAGTACTGATAAATCTACATCCGCGAGTAATGATGAAACTACAAAATTTCGTGGAGAATTTGGCTGTTATAAATGTAAGAAGATAGGACATAAGGCAAATGAATGCCGAAATTCAAGACAAAAGCAGTCAGCAAAGTATTCTGAAGAGGTTTCGTTCAACAAGTCGACAAACAGTCAACATTTATGGTGTCGATAGTGGAACGACCTCACACCTGTGTAAGAATTTAGAAAAATTTAATAAAACTGAAACACAGGCAACTGGACTTGGAAAATTGAACCTAGCTACAAATAGTAGCGCCGTAATTAAAGCAAAAGGAACCGTAAAATTTAACACGGACGTAAATGGTACGAATAAAATTATTTTATTAAACGATACACTTCACGTACCTGATTTGAGAACAAACTTATTGTCCGTTAGTAAGATGACTGAAAAAGGTTTCAGCGTTCTTTTTAAGAAAAAGAACGCGATGGTTTTAGATCGTAACGGCGATGTAAAATTAGTTGCTAAGAAATCCAACGGATTGTATTTCGTACGGGATATAGACGGTTCTGCAAATGTAAATTCGACTTGTACTTTTGCAAGCCGTAATCCAATCGAAGAATTACATCGTAAATCTGGAATCAAGCAGAATATATGGGCCTAACGGACGCGGCGAAGGAAGCAATGTGTTTAAAAACATTTTTGGGTGAAATTGGATTGTCAAACATGGCAGAAATTATTCTATATAATGACAATCAAGGAGCTTTAAAACTGGCTGAAAATCCCGTTTTCCATGCTCGGACTAAACACATTGATATTCGACATCATTTCATTAGGGACATCGTAAGTAATAAATTAATTAAAATTAAATATATTCCTACAGATGGAATGGTAGCTGATGTTCTTACGAAGGGGCTTAGTGGTAATAAGCACTGGAAATGCATCACCGACATGGGTCTCCGCGAACTGTTGCCGACTGTCAGTTCGAGGGGAGGTGTTAGAGATGCGAACGTGAAGCTGGCAAAAGGCAGCCATGAAATAAATGAAGTCAGTTGTCATAATATAATTGATATGTCAAGAGTTTTGTAATTCGGATGTTTTACATGTTTATGCCTGTATAATAAATTAGAATATATATTAATTGTATATATTTATTTATGCGTGCGATCTACACCTCTAACATAATCCAATTGTTTGTAAATTCTAGGGGCTTTTATACTTGTTTGTTAGATAATATTAAACGTTCATAGCGCGCATACATTAACAACATGGCTCTTTGGCGACCATTTGATTTTGAAGAAATTCCTAATTCCTGTAGTGAAAATAGTGAATCTGTGTAAGGTGATTTGGAGTGCGTAAATGTGGACGTTGACGTGGAATGCGAAAATGTGGACGTGGCTTCTAAAGAAAAATGTTATTTCTCAGATGATTGCAAAGTTCTGATACTGTACGTTTGTAAAAAGTTAGGTTCGGAAGGTAATGGCAAACCTATATTTAGAACTGCGGAATTAACTAGAGCAGTGTTACTCAACCGGTGGTCCGCGGACCACTGGTGGCCCGTAGCAAAAATTTGGTGGCCCGCAAAAGGCTTATAAATTATAATATTTTTGAGATTTTTTGTTAATTTTTTATAACATTTTGTTCATTTTCTGTGCATTTTGTTCATTTTTCAGTTAATTTGTATTACTAAAATATATGTAGAGTTTACATATACAATTTGTTTAATACTACATTTACTTTTAAGGGTCCGCGGTAAAAAATTAAATATTAGACTGGTCCGCGGTAGAAAATTAAATATTTACTGGTACGTTTTCTGTTGAGAAACACTGAACTAGAGTTTCATACAGAATAATTCAACGTATCAATGTTCGTGGCAAAAATCAGCTGCGAAAACGACCCGATTTACAAGTTTTCAAAAAAATAGATAGTTTTATGTCTAAAACAATAATAAATAAAATATACGACTTTTATTCGAAAAATATAGTGCCAACTGTGATTCTTTTGATAAAAAAGTTGGAAGAAGACAGAATAGAATTTCCATACAAAGTTGTATAATTATGTATAATTATTTGAAGTTGCTAGGTTTTATTTTTGTTGCAAAAAAAGAATGATTTTTGTTTGTGCAAATTTGATGTATTTAATATAGTCTATAAAGACTTAGTACAAAAAGATTTTTAAACATGCCTATATTTATAATTCTATATAGCATTATATTTAAATATAGCCAGTCCTAAGCTTGATAAAAAAGTGAAGGAATGCCCTGTGAGTATATACAGTTCATTCTAAATAGCATATAAGAAAACACGTTTATTTTAAATAATTATTGCGGTCCTGGCAAGTATTTTTAACAGAACCATAATCTCAGCAGGTATAATGTTTATACTATCAGTCACTATTGAAATCAGAAAGGAAGAGTGGCCATTTCATTTTGGAAATATACCTACTAAAGACCTAACCTTACTATAGAAAAATATCCGGAAACGGGTGTAATTTTTCAAACAATATAGTGGATCAACAAAATTTTTACAACAGAAGTCAAAATAAGAATTTTGCGTTTAACCATATTAATAGAAGGTATAAACAAACTTATTACCGTAAAATCAGCATGGAAATTATGACAAAAAATTTAGGTGTAGACCTTGTTCAAAAGATGGTCGTATAATGAATCGTATTCAGAAATTATTTGTTTTAAATGTATTAAAAGAAATAAGGGACATTTTGCGAGAAATTGCAGGTCGCCTTTAAACTTTAACCGGCTCTTACTAATTCGCTCCGTAGATGATGCAGACCGGTAATTAATAATAAGGAGAACATATTAATAACGAGAGTGTGCGATGATAGGAAGGAAGGATGTCGCAACATTTTTGAAGTTAGACTAGGAAAAAGAACAAAGCATGTTTTTATGGGTACAGTGGCGGAATTATAACTTACAAGCGAAGATAACGTGAATTAATTTAATTGCAAGAAAATAAGAGGTTGTGAAGTTAATTTAACAGATGTACAGGGCAATAGAATACCGCATTTAGGAAGGACACAAGGCGAGATGGTTATTGAAAATGGGAATCTATATATAAGATCGCTGAGGTGCCTGTCAGATGTCCAATCAGAAAAAATCAGACTTATTTTGATGTATTACTTGTATATTTTTGTATATTTGTATGTGGCGTTAAAAACGCAAGCATTTACCGAAATGTAATAGATATGATCTTATTTTAAGCTCTCCTTCCCATTATTGCTCCTTCTCACTCTCTCTCTCTCTCTCTCTCTCTATCTCTTTTTATTATTTTTTATTATTATTATGTTTATCATATTGTTATTTTGATTTGAACGCACGACCATCACGGCTGTATAAAATCTAGTACCTGGATTAATTCAACCTGTAATTGTTGAATTATCGGTCAAATACTGGAGTACCGCTGAACAAAGTAACAAAGTATGGTGAAGTTCAGAGAGATATTATGGAAAAATAAAAGTAAATAAAAAATTAATAAAACAAGCATTCATGATAAGGTGTCAAACTTATTTAATTGTTTTCGTATACAAGCACACCACTTCGTACCGAGATTCTCAACCTGGGAAAAATGATGACTTAACCCGAACGTTTAAGCACGTCTTAAAGCTAGTTCTGTAAGAAATCAAACTAGAGGAAACAGGAACCCATTAAAAAAAAAAAACGGACCAGGGTTTACCCTAGAACCTGGTATTCGGAACCAGGTATCCGAACTCAGGTACTCGGAACCGAGCATCTGGAACCGAGTATCCGGAACCGAGCATCCTAAACCAGGTATCTGGCACCAAGTACCGAAACAATCGGTTCCGGTTCCTAGTACTTATTAAAACCCAGGAAACCAAAAAAATTGCAACTTTATGTGTGGTAAAAATCACCTGCTTGAAATTCCATGGATACCACTATGTACAGCTGTAGAGCGAATTGCGGGAGGGCCTCTGTACGAGCTTCAGCGTCCTTCACTGCTATTATCATGCAGTGCGTCTTTTGGTATTGTCGAAGTAGTTCGTGTTTCTCTTGCATTGTCAGTTGGTTTGGTGCATCTAAAGAGCCTCTCCTAATTGGACGGTATCCCAAGAACCGATACGCTCTGAACCAGTTATCTAGGTACATATGCACCACCTGAATGTTCAACATTTTGTATATTGGTAACCATATCCAATTGACAGGACACCATTTGAAGTCCTTCCTAAAATCAATTACTTTTAGTTGATTATTTAAAACAGATGTAAAGAGCATAACAATATAATAGTGATATATAGCATAAATTGGATACCAAAGGATAAATATATAGGTGCGTATATAAATTGGAAGCTACACAGGTTGTTTGATTTGAAGTCAGTGACTTTGATTAGAGATGGCGCTCAGGTCGCTAATTTGATTTTAAATCTGATATTTGCAATTATGTGTAGACATAATCACTAAGTGTGTTGATAAAGCACTACTTTGTGCATGAAAAAAACATTAAGTATGAGCACGAATAATGCTATGCACCCGAATGAGGACACAACTGAAGATATAATCAATACAATTTATGATATTGTGATAGACAACTGCCCAGTGAAGATACACAAGATGGGAAGCATCTCTGACGAACGTGTGTTTCATATCCTGCACGAACAATTGGCTATAACTATCGACAAAAGCTACCGACAAAATGGGTACTGTATCTGCTCACACTGGTGACTTTCTAAGCAATGTTTGAACATATACAGGCGCAATCCAAATGAGTTTTCGTGGCGTTACATAATCGTTGATCAAAGTTGGATCCATCACCGCACACCAGAAATAAAAGAACAGTCAAAAGAGTGTATTTATTCCGGTCGAAAAGGTTATATCCATGATTTTCTGGGATTCGTTAAGCATAATCTTCATTAACTATCTGGAAGAGGAAAAAATGATCGCGGATGATATTTTGTCGCTTTATTGGATGGATTACACGCTAATTGATTAAAACCTTGGCTCCATTTAATGAAGAAAAAAGATCTGTTCTACCATGACAATACAGCAGTTCACTCCTCTGCAATAACAAAGGCCAAATTTGTCGAATTGCGCTGCAAACTGCTTCCTCATTCACCCAATTCTACAGATTTGGTTCCTTGCGACTTCTTTCTCTTCCCAAACATGAAGAAATGGCTTGCTGGAAAAAGGTTTTCATCGAACGTGGAGTTCACGGCTGAAGTATACGCTTGTGATGAAGAGTTCACGAAATCGTACTTTTTGGAAAACTTAAAGAGTTGGAATATCAATTGGCAAAATGTATCGAGCTAAAACGAGATTAGGTCGTAACATAAGTCACATTAGAAAAAATACATCTTTCATTTCGAAGTCATTGACTTATCAAACACCTCTCATAAGTACGTTCCTTTCTTTCCTCACACTTCATTTCTTCATGTTTCAAGTGACTGTAAGGTGATATCAATCAAACAAACAATTTTTTTCCGTCTGTTTGTCTGCGATTCACGCAAAAAAATCTGGACGTATTTTCACGTAATCTGGTATGATACAGGTTTTAATAAGAAGATTTAATTGAAATATTTCACTTATTATAATTACACCTTACAACAAAAATGCATTCAACAAATAAACGTACAAAGGACGGATTCCTCAGCTAGTGATAATAACATTGTTCTGTTTACCTTAATTTTACTCGAAAGCTGATGAGAGCAGCAAATAGAACTATTCCAACCGTCAATACTCCAAAAGTTTGATGCCAAAATTGTGTTTTATATATGGGTTTAATTAAATCTTGCTCTTCTTTACTTATATTGCTATATAAAAATACATTATATTTAAATGCTTGAAACTTATAATCAAAGTATTCGTCTGTTCTTATTTTATCATATAAATTCCAATCAAATAATGTCTTTTCAGAGAATATTTTCTTAATTGCATTTTCACCAAAAAAGTTCGGATTTATAAGGTATTCATATAAAAACCTGTTAAGTACATTTCTCTCTATGAAGTGAGATTCACATACTTTATGATGGAAATAACCCTCTAAAAAGTCTTGTGAACTACTGGTTTGATTTTTTTTGCAAAATGTTTTGTAGTTAAGAGGCACAAAAAGTGGCAAAGAATTCATAATACAGTAGCATATAAAATTCTCTTGTAAAGTCTTATTTATTATATTGTCTTGAACTGATCTTGGTATGAAATATTCCAAGTAAAAAGGGTTCAATTTCGCTTTGGATATTTTATATAGAAATTTATATAGACATTTACCATCTTCACAATTCAACTCATTAATTAATTTATTCCATAACTCATATACTTCATCGTGGAAAAGACACGGTTGAAATAAAAAGATTCCGTCACTATTCCAACTTTTCATATCTATTTTGCACAGTTTATTAAAAAAAAGTTGTGTCTTAGCCACACATGGTTCACCCATCATTTTATTATTTATGTCATCAAAGATGTTGTACTCCTTTGCATGACTGATATAGAAATAGTTTGCGGCTAGATACCAATCTGTAGCTATATCCGTTACAAACAGTAACACTGACAATGGTATTAATAACAATTCGAGCCGACAAATATTGTATACATGTTTAGATCGTCTAAATTCCATTGGTCCCAACTGACACTGGTCTGTTTCTAGAATCAGCAAACAATTTATTAAATACAAGGCAATTCTATTATATTAAATGTATAATGTCCCTAACTCGGGTCTACACTAAATTTTCAGATTTTTTTATTTAATCTTAATTTTAAAGAAACTTCAGTTATTCTAAAACAACAAGTAATAGCCCTCAATAGACTATCGCTTACATTTAATTATGCTCCCAAACTATGGCATGTTTACAAATTGATATATTGCTCCTTTAATTTTATGAAATGCTTAATTAAATATATTAATAATACAGTCAAGCAGTATTGCAATACGCTATTGTCATGAGAAAACAAAAATTCATGGAATTTAAAAAAATACATTTATACGAAGAAATTGTATCAAAGCAAGCTCTGCTTTGAAAAAAAAGTTTTATATACAGAGTGAGACAACATTTATGTTCACCTCGATTATTTCCTTAATAAAAAGACCCCGCAGGGGAGGTTCTTAATGGCCATAACACCTGGACATTCGCTGAGCTTTCGGGCCTGATGATCCCGAAGTTCATAATGGTTGCAACATCTGACCATATCGAGTTTTTGGGCCCAATGATCCCACGTACCCTGAATCACGTATCATTTGGGAGGAGACAGTTCAGAGAAGCCGATTGTGGGAATAGGCTTATCTGTTGTCTCTTTTATCTCCCACTTAAATTTGACAGCAGACAGCACGATCTGAACACGCCTTCTTTGGCCTCAGATTCGGCAAAACGAGAGGCTGAGTCTGGTCAACACAGTCAGTAGTATAGCTATGCCGATTCTAGCTCATCTACCCTACGAAACCCTGAACTATTTGATGTTCGTAAGAGTTGGAGTTGACATCCAACCGTGAGTCACGAACCCCATTCCAACCCCAAAACCTGATTCCAACCCTAGCGCTCAATCCTATTCCAACCCCTAACGTTCAACCCTATTCCAACCCCCAGAGCGCCAACCGATCAGTCACAAAGTGCAAAGACCCTCAATGTATGAATTTAAAATGCTGCAAATCGTAGACGGCCTTAAAATTTGCATTTGCATATAAACAAACTTTGTTGTTGCCGGAAAAATAGTTTGGTGTCAACGACATCAAGACATTCAGAATAATAAAGTTTCTTCAATGACCTTCCTCAACGTGTAGCATGAATGACCCAGACGTAAATATGTAAACGCAAACCTGTTATGCACATAAACAAACTTTGTTGTTACCGGAAAATAGTTTTGGTGTCAACGACATCAAGACATTGAGAATAATAAACATTCGTCAATGACCTTCCTCAACGTGTAGGGTGAATGACCCAAACGTAAATATGTAAACACAAACCTGTTATGCACATAAACAAACTTTGTTGTTGCCGGAAAATAGTTTTGGTGTCAACGACATCAAGACATTGAGAATAATAAACATTTCAGATATATAATGTGTAACCTATTGAGAATAATATTATTACTTTTGTTTCTACAACAAATACATGTTCTTAAGAAACGAAAAAATGGATAATAATCAAGTTTGTGATTTAAGTGATAAAGTGATTAAAAATATTCGAGAGGCTATCGATATTATTAAAACAATTGATGAAGTTGAAATTATGCGTAAACATGTGAATAAATTTATTTTACTGATCAACAAGTGTATCAAAAATAAAAATAATTGTGAAAATTTTATGTAATTGGAATCAAATTTAGCGATTTTAAAATATTATCGTGAAAAACTGAAACAATTAAAATATACAATTATTAAAACTGGTGCCGGCGTGCAGTCTGGAAAGAAAAAGACGACATCAAAATTATTATGGCAGGACGTTAAATCAGTATTTGGAGGAAGAATAAAAACGGGTGTAATAATAAATAAATCATTTAAAGATCCTAAAATAATTTAGAAAAATGTAGTCGCATTTTTAAAAATAAAGTGAAAAGAGCTGTTAAAAACTCTGTTATAAAAGTGAATTGTGTGCTAAGTGGTGAATATATCATGCCACACACTGGTGTTTTAGAAGTAAAATCTTTTAACACTCGGAATGAAGTAATAACCAATTCCACAAACATTCAGGGTTGGTATAAGGAATTTGTGCAGGATAAAATATTATCAAAAATTGACGATTTTCAAGAAAAAGACTCAAATTGGGCATTATTTAATATTTTGCACTTAAAAGTTCATATAAACAAATACAGTCCACTAACCAGTGGTAAATACATCGAATTGCCTGAAGATATCAAAAGAAAGAAGTCTGTGATTAACGTTAAAAGTAATGATGATTATTGCTTCTTGTGGGCTATTGTATCAGCTCTCTATCCTGCTGATAAAAATTCAGATCGAATATCATCATACCCACATTTCAGTGAAGTTTTAAAATACGAGGGTTTAAAATTTCCTTTGAAATTGCGGTCTATACCAAAGTTTGAAACTGCAAATGAACTCTCCATCAACGTCTACACTCTGGAGAAAATAGGGAAGAAAAATCAAGTTATACCCTTACACTTGAGTGAGAAAAAATTTGAACTCTGCATACATCTACTGATGATCAGTGCTGAAGAAGAAAGGGATGAGGAGGAGGAAGAAGAAAATTTAACGATGGAAATTGATGAAAACAATTCGATGCATGTGAATGTTGTCAAAAGGTTAAGAAATAATACTCGATACCATTTCATGTGGATAAAAAATTTATCTCGTTTACTTAGTAAACAATTATCAAAAAATTATCATAAAACATGGCTGTGTGACAGATGTCTTAATCATTTTTCTTCTGACTTGATTATAACAAAACATAAAAAATACTGTAAAGTTCAAAACACTGCTCGTATCGAACTACCAACCGCTAATAATAAATTTATAAAATTCAAAAATTTCCGACATCAGGAAAAGGTACCGTTTGTTCTATATGCAGACTTAGAGTGTATATTGGAAAAAGTAGAAGATGATTCAGAAAAAAAAAATACACAAAATATTGAAAAACATATTCCATTCAGCATAGCCTATTATCTAAAATGTTCCTACGATGATTCATTATCCAAGTTTGAATTATATCGAGGTAGAGACTGTCAAAACTGGTTTGTCAAAGAACTGCAAAATATCGCTACTACAGTCAACAATATATTGGATAACGCAAAACCGATGCAACTAAATTCACAAGAGGAGTATGAGTTTTTAATAGCTAAACAATGTCACATATGTCATCAACCGTTTCAGGAAAATGCAATTAGAGTTAGGGACCATAACCACCTCAGCTCGAAGTTTCGAGGAGCAGCCCATTTATCCTGTAATATAAATTACATCGACTCACACACTATCCCCGTCGTGTTCCACAACCTAAGCGGTTATGATGCTCACTTTATCATTAAAAGCATCACAAAAAATTTTCTAGGAAAAATAGTATTATTACCAACCAACAAGGAACGATATATTTCTTTTACCAAATATGTTCATGGTACCAAAATCAATTTCCGTTTCATAGACTCGTTCCGCTTCATGGCCAGCAGTCTCGATAAACTATCGTCGTACCTGAAAGATTCGGAAAAACTCATCACAAAAAGTTATTGTAAGACAATTGAAGAATTTAATTTGCTGACACGAAAAGGCGTGTTTCCTTACGAATACGTGGACAGCTGGGAAAAACTGGAAGAGAATCAGTTACCATCCCAGGAAAAATTCTACAGCTCACTCAAAAATGAAAGTGTAAGCGATGAAGAGTATCAGCACGCTATAAATGTGTGAAATACATTTCAAATTAAATCTTGGAAATTAGGTGAATATGCAGATCTATATCTTAAAAATGATGTGCTACTATTATCAGACGTGATGCAACATTTTCGTGCTAATTGTTTAGAGACATATGAACTCGATGCTCTTTTTTACTACACTGCTCCAGGACTAGCCTTTGATGCAATGTTAAAGTGTACCAATATTCAGTTAGAATTACTTACTGATGTTGATAAAATTTTAATTATAGAAAAGGGTTTACGTGGGGGGCTATCACAGTGTTCGAATCGCTATGGGAAAGCAAATAATAAATATATGGGAGAAAAATATGATTCAGATTTAGAAGAATCTTACTTAATGTATTTTGACGTTAATAATTTATACGGTGCTGCAATGAGTCAGTACCTTCCCTATGGAAATTTTGAATGGGTCAAAGAGAATGATATTTATAAAATTGATTTAATGAACGTTGATAATTCTTCTGATACCGGATACATTTTTGAAGTAGATTTAGAATATCCAATTGAATTACATGATTTACATAAAGATTTACCTTTATGTGCGGAACATTTTATACCTCCTATTTCCAAACAATCAAAATTAATTGCAAATTTATTCCCAAAAACAAATTATGTGATTCATTATCAAAATTTAAAACAGTGTTTAGAATTAGGTATGAAACTCAAAAGAATTCATAGGATCTTACAGTTTAAACAAAGTGCATGGTTAAAACAGTATATTGATTTAAATACTAATCTGCGTAAAAAATCTGATAATGAGTTTAAAAAAAGCTGATAATGAGTTTATAAATTAATGAACAATGCAGTATTCGGCAAAACAATGGAAAATGTACGAAAATATAAAGATATTAAACTTGTTTCACAATGGGAGGGGCGGTATGGAGCAAAATCATATATATCCAAACCAAATTTTCATAGTTGTAATATTATAGATGATGACTTAATAATTATTGAAATGAATAGAAATTATGTTTATTTCAACAAACCGATTTATGTAGGATTTTCAGTTTTAGATATTTCAAAAACTTACATTTACGATTTTCACTACAATTACATTAAAAATTTAATGGAAAATAATGCAAAATTACTTTATACAGATACTGACAGTTTAATTTATCATTTTATTAACGTTAATATTTATGAAATTATAAAAAAGGACATCCATAAGTTTGACACTTCTGATTATGATCCAAACAATGTCTACGGTATTCCTTTGGCTAATAAAAAGGTCCTAGGGATCATGAAAGATGAGTGTAATGGGAAGATTTTGTCTGAATTTATCGGTTTAAGATCAAAAATGTATACTTATAAAATTTTTAAATCCGAAAAAGATGTTACAAAAAAAGCTAAAGGAATTTCGAGTGCGACATTGAAGAGTATTACTTTTGAAGACTACTACGATTGTCTATTTAATAATTTAACTGTTACTAGAACTCAATTTAATATACTATCAAAAAAGCACAATGTTCACACCGTAAAACAGAAAAAATTAGCACTAAGTCCACACGATGATAAACGTATTGTAAATTATTTATTGACTGACACTTTACCTTGGGGTTATAGCTTTTACTAATTATATAGAATAACTTATACATACTTACTTGTATACCTTTCTGTTCAAATGTTATCCTAAAAACCTGTAATTGTATGGAAAAATGTATCTTACATAAATAAATAAAATTAAAAAATTAGAATTTATAAAATGTATTTTATTTTAATTAATAAAAATTCTTACACAACTAGAAATATTATTTCGACATATTACACATTTTTCAATAGGTTGCGCACATTGCACACACACGACAGAGTGTCCGCATGGCAAAAATGCAATTTGCACATCCTCAATATAACAAATCTTACATTTATTATTTACTGCAACTTCGGGTTGCTCTACCTCCTCTACATCCACCTCTACCACCACCTCCTCCACCTCCTCCACCTCCACCTCCTCTTCCTCATCCTGCTCCCCTGGTTGTTGTTGTAAATCTGTGCGCTGCTGATGCTGCTGCGGCTGCTCTGTTTCTTGTCTTAACATTTGCATCACATCTTGATGCATTTTATGAACAAAATCATACCCCACCAAGATATTTATGAAAGGACACAACTTAAATGCCCTAACATGTTCAATATATGGAGAAAAAACTGGTAACCAACTCCGCAGCATTCCTCCACACATAAAGCAGATGACAGCGTCCCCACTACCAGTATAAAAAAAACCAGCATCCGCCATATCTTTTGGGGTTTGCCTCATAGATTTTGGCCATGTTTTAAAAGTTTCTAATCTTCGACTATACATGGTAAAGTTGGGGTACACAGAAAAATCGTGCGAGTATACCCCAACTTCTGCTTTATTGTCAAATGTTGTGCCAGTTAGTTGCTGATTTGATATATCTGCATCGTTTGAATTTACTAGCTCGTTATTCCGATTTATAGGCACGTTGTCTTCAACAGTTCCGAGCACCATTGGCCAGTTGGGTGCAACTTTTCTGTGTTCTTCTTTGACATTTGCACCAAATGTCCACTCTCCAATTTCAACAAAACAATATGCGCACTTGACAATGTCTCCTTTGAATGTGTAGAAAAACCCATCTCTTGCCAATTCTTCCACATTTATACCCATTGCGAGCCACCTCACACTCACATAAAATGATCTTAATCTCTCACTTTCTATGTTCATCGGTAATAAAAAAAAATTCATGTTGTAGTATTTCTAGTTGTATAAGAAATTTTATTAATTAAAAATTGGTGAAATAAAATTATATTATCTTATCTTATAGTGATGCTGTACTGTACTCTGATAATTTTCCAGATACCTTTATATACATAGTAAAGTAAATTGGAAGGGGTAACTTTACGTGTGACCCTCATCATCTACATTGAAGTATCAACGGTTTAACCTTGGCATGAGGCGTGAATAATTATAAACAGAACCAGACAGGTTTTATAAATTAATAAAAATATTTTTGAAAAATACAATTTAAAAAAAAATACATTTATAAATACATTGTTGGGGAATATTTTACAATTTTATCGTGTAAAATAAGACAATAAGCCGTAGTATTTGCAGGTACATTTGTAGCCGTTTCAAATTCCAAACGAATGTCCACAGATCCAGATTTTAACATTTCATTCTGGAAAGAACAATTTATGACAGCTAATGGAGCGAACTTTTTGAAATCTTTCGGTGACATTATTGGTTCGTTTTCTCGACCGTAATAAGATGATTGAAACTGTGCATACATCTCGTATAAGATAGCATAATAATTTTTCTCAAAGTTCAAATTTAAATTATCATATGGATACATTTCAGAATTCAAGTGTAACTTTATGTTAGTCAAGTTGCAAGCATCAAATTTACTCATGCATTTAGTTATATTATTTTTCGCATCGGTTTGTAAACCGAAAATTATGAAACGAGGTTTTTCTAGTTGTGAAGCTGTTTTTACCGCCCACGTGTGGTGTTGAGTTTCTTGTAAAAGAGGATATTCAACGAGCTCCCAACTTCTGAACGCTAATTGCAATTCTGCGTTAACATTGAGTAAATTCAACAACATTAACCGTTGCGCATCTGCTACTGAAATATGAGGAATTTTCCACTGGACTTTACTTATTTCAACTTTAACTTTTTCATTATCAACTGTACTTATCAAAGCATTATGATCGGTGTTACTACGTATGAGGATCAATTCTTGTCGCAAGTTCATTATAATTTTTCGAAAATCTTCACCAAATCCAAGCATCATTCGAAGCGGTACGCAAACATTGAAATATCCTTTTTCGTCTATTAGATCTTGAGCCGTTTTCGAACATCCATACCATCCAGCATTTTTCAATGCCTTGCTCTCATTTTCATTATATGAAATGTAAGATTTCATAGTGGTTGTAATTCCTGGATTACGAACTTTGTCAATTATAACACCGTTGAGTTCATAGCGAATCTCTTCAAATAAAAATGCTATACCGTTATTTGTAAATTTTACAGTGGTTGATGGGGTACCATCTTCTTTAGTTACACGTCCTTCGATATAAATCAAACTGTTCCACGGTAAAGTATACGCATCTTGTTGAGAAAGTGCAATTCTTATCTCATCATTGTGGTTAAAAGTTGTTGAGGAATAGGGTTGATGTGTGTGCCTTTCAGCATTTATAATTGCACTATCTTCTATAGCACGTTCAGTGACATTTAAAATATTAAAATCCATTTTTCTTTATGCAAAATATATTATTTTTACACTTTAGAATTGAATCAAACTTAATTCTGATCCAAATAATTATTGTGATAGATTTCTTGTTTTTCTTCTTCTTATTTTTAATTTTTAAAATTAATTTTAAATCCTAGAGACTCTAGAAATTTTTTATTTTCCGGTGTTAATCGTTTGACTGACCTCAACGAACTAGCTTGTTGAAGATTCTGCAACTCATTAACTATCTGGATACGCTGGGGTTGATTATATTTAATCACCATATTTTGAAATTTTCTTCAGATGTAACCTTAACGTAACGACTTCACCTCTGAAATTAACCAAATTTCCATCTTGATCCTGTATTTGTACTATAATCGAACTAATTCTCCGCGTGTTTATTGGCAAGTAGATAGCGTGTTGTGGGCTTTCAATTATTTTTTCACCGGGTTCAGCGTTAGGAAAAAATTCATGAATTATATGTGTTGCGTTACCGTTATTGTAGGAGCCTGAGACTAAATTACATGTTATACACAAAGAATTAACCTTCAATATATCTATTGGAAAATCTGCAATGTGCACCTTATTGGCTTCAAGAACACGAGGTTTAAACCCGAATAATTCTCTAAAAGTATCATTTTTACTGAAATCTATGTCTTGACTTGCTAAAATTTCACATTTAAACGTACTTCTGTTCGATTTAAGTATCAAAGAGTCCTTCTTAGATTGATCAGAATCAGAATTTTTCATTTGAATACACTTGTTTATATATGATCTCACATCTTTAATATCATACGATCCTGTTGGTAATTCACATTTTTTGTTACCAAAATAAAAACAGTTATTAACGCCTTCCTCGATGTTTGGAATTGAATTGTACGACTCGAAATTTGTTAAACCGAGAACATATTCACCATCATCCAAGTCAATGGCAGGATTAATATCAGCAGTTAACACAGAACTGCGTTGTGTAAGGGTGAATGTGTTCGACATGATTTCTATAGTAAAACTAATACTTTTTATACAGATTTTATCTTTTATTCGTTTTCATACAAAAATTTTAAACATAAATGTCCACAATTCAGAGCGTCGTAAGTTTGATGTGCATCATGGTTATATTTTATATTACAGTTGAGATATTTCACTACTTCAATTGGAGGTTTCAAGTTACCAAAACTATCAAAATATGTAGCCTCATTACCATATTTTTTGTATGCTACCCAATGAGTACCTGGTCCATCAACATCATCCAAATTTATAACACCCATCTCGATATTTTTTATTTTTGCCGGTAGCTCATTTCTCATAAACGTTCCACGAAAATATGATAATTTTAGTTTTTCCGCAAATTTGGTTATGTCAATGTTAGTGAGGGCACGTTTTGGTAACTTTATTGGTAGTTTTTTGATTTTGATGGAGCTCTCAAGTACATACCATCACCCCTTTTTTTAGATGGTGCTCTCAAATACATTCCATAACCTTTTTTATGTGTTTTCAAGTACAATCCTTTACCTACAGCGATACCTTCCATCGTTTTATTATGTCTTTGCTTTTCCTTCAATTCCTGAGAAGCTGCACGAGCATCGTTAACAGCCTTAGCTATACCAGCTGCACCTCCTCCCAACGCTCCGAGGGCACTAAGTCCTGCAAAAAGAGGTATCAAAGGAAGAAAACCACCTGATTTAGGTATTGGTATAACTCTCGGTGTACCAATTTTATTCTTGATTCTCTTCACCGAATTAAACGCTATTTGAGACGCCTTCATCACATTTGATGGTTTACTTTTCTTAATTGCCGAACGAGCTCGTTTCACTACGTCTCGAAATGATAATGCTCTGCCCGTTTTCCGTTTCATAGATTTTCGTTTAATAGTCTTGCTACCCATACCTAATTTAACTTTAGCTTTCATTGCAGATTTTACACCTAAAGATGCTAGTTTTTCACCGAACGATGCGTCTGGTGATTTAAGACGTTGGGAAGCTTCTTCAGCTAAAATACGATCTGCCTTCTGTCTTTCTTCAAGATTCTTATGTAAGGAATATGCAATATCGTGAAGTTTGCAAGCTTCGTCCAGCTGATTTATACCTTTATCACCCCGTAACAAACGCTTTTCTAAACGTGTGCCAGGACCACAATATCTATAACCGGGTATGTGAAGTTCGATTGGGAGTTTATTTATTAGCGTATTTAGTAAACCTGCACCCCGTTTGCGATACGTACCCTTCCGTATGTACATCACAAATGATGAAATAAATTATAATGTTTACGTATATATCTATTAGTTTACAGTGAACTATCATCATGCGTGTGGTAAAACATTCTCAAACATTAGATGTGAAAAATTGTGATGTCGAATGTAAACGACAGCAACGACATAGCAGCTTATTACCTTCCATTGTTAGATGTTTGATAGCAGGACCAAGTGGTTGTGGAAAAACAAATGTAATCATTGCGTTGATTGAACATCTGAACGGATTACGTTTTGAAAATGTTAACATTTATTCCAAAACGTTATATCAACCTAAATACGAGTATTTGGAAAAGCTATTGAAACCTATAAAAGGTATAACGTTTAATGCATATAGTGATGATAACAAAATAATTCCTCCCTCGGAAGCCAGATGTAATACAGTCTTTGTTTTTGATGATATTGTTTGTGAGAAACAAAATGTTATACTTGACTATTTTGTAAGAGGAAGACATAGATATCTGGACTGTCTCTATCTCTGTCAATCATATACACGAATTCCCAAGCACCTTCTGCGTGACAACGCGAATTTAATTTGCCTTTTTCGACAGGATGAATTGAATTTAAAACATGTGTACACCGACCACGTGGGATCAGATATGACTTTTAATCAATTAAAAAACATATGTTCATATTGCTGGCGTGAGAACTATGGATTTCTGTTAATCAACAAAGAGTGTGATTTGAACAAGGGTCGTTACAGAAAAGGATTTGATCATTTTATAATACTGGATAAATAATTCAATTTCAGTAAATAATATCAGTAAGACGCCCTAATGAAAAAATATATTGTGATGCAATAAATAAATGTTTATTATGGAATGTCATGGTTAATATTCCGTCTGGGTGTTAATAACAACACGCAGACGGAATATTAATCGTTTTTGGCAAAAAAAAAATGCAACTCGTTTGCATAAACATACAATTTATATGCATAAAAAATTAAGTTTACAATGTCATTCCAGCAAAAAAAAAATGCAACTCGTTTGCATAAACAAACAATTCATATGAATATAAATTAGGTTTACAATGTCATCAACCTTGAGGTATGGTCCGGACTAGTGTACATTCGTTTTCAGATTTTTCAGTTCAAATAATTGAGTTTAAGTAAATAATATCAGCAAAAGATACTCTTTTTAAAGGTAATATGAAAATGTTTTTCTATTGGTACTAGACACTTGACAAATAAACAGTAGCTACCGTTGGAGATCTTCTTCAGTAATTAATCAGACTCGTTTGAGAAAAGAGCCCTGTTTTACCTGTTTTAGCTGTTTTAGCTGTTTTTAAGCCGTTTATAAACACTTACAGATCTGTTTCTAACCTGTTTATAAAATGGAAGAAAATTTAAAAAAGAGGTTGATACGTGCTAGAAAAGTTGTTAGGCAAAAACTTCAAGCCTTAAAAGAGGGCGACATGGAACGAGGAATTGAACTTGAGAAATCATATGAACCGGTTACAAAAAAACTAAAAGAATTGTCAGGGCAACTGTATGATGTTAAACAGGAAAATTTGAAGACTGAACCTAAAACTGAAAAAGGGAAAGATTACGAGTTAAGTAGAATAAATTTTCCAAATTTTCATAGTACTGCATTTTTTGAAAACGATAATTTGCTAGATAATAGTACAAGTACAACTGTATTCGCTTTACGCGATACCAGCAGAGCACCTACTATATTTGAAAGTTTACCCGATGACAATCACGGTTCTACTAGTGATGTAAATTTATCGAATGTAATAGCTCAAACCATGTCTACACCAGCATGGCGAGAATATCTTGAACAATATGACCCCCTACCCCGCGAATATATAGAAGGTATGATTACAGATCTAGATGATATGTATGATAATAAGACAGGCATAAAGCATGATCCTATATCTGAAAAATTCAAACTCGGCAACACTGTTGTTGAGTTTGAAGGAAAGAATATAATAATAGATGGGTTGAAATATATTGGAACACCAGGTCTTTATGAATTACTTTTTAAAAAAGTTCCTAAAGGTTATAAAAAGTCTGATAAGAAAATTTATCAAGATATTATAAACAGAACAAGCCTTCATAGAAGAAACTACGACCCTAGTGAACAAGTGCAAGGAACTCGTTCGTTGAAGCATAAAACCATTATTAAACCATTGACAATAGCCAGAACCAAACCTAAATTGCGAAGCGGAAAAGGGTTATTTAAAAATTTTAATAACAATCCTGTGGACTATGTGCATTGGGACGATCCAAATGAACTTGTTGACAGATTGAAGCTTTTGCTGGCATCGCAAGCAGCTGGAAACAACAATCACAATAACGAAATTGTATCTATTATAGAAGAGTTAAAAGAAGCTAAAATTATAGATCAGATTTAGTTTCAAAATGCCCATCAACAAGTTTGGACATCACGCAAAGAAATTTCGTCATCATCATGATGTTGATTATGACGAGTATGACGATGTTTATGATTTTCACAACAAACGAATAACAAACATTAGTCATCCAGTTGATGACAATGATGCTGTAAATAAAAAATTTCTCACCGAATTGTTTGAAAAACTTTCTAGTAAATCGGAATTACAAATGAAATCGTTGAGTGATAATATATTGAACTATAACGATGATATTAAGAAAGTATTAAATACTCTGGTTGATTATATTGAAATAATAGTAAAACATTTAAACATAGAACCATCCTCTAGAAAAGAGAAGTCTTCAACATCCAGTTTTCAGTCATCTTCTGAACCTACTACTACCACTACTACAACTATTGATTCTAAAACATCTGAATAAAATTATGTCTAAAGTTAAACGTCACATCGTTAATGAGCTACATCGTCCGGCAAGGATAAATTTTAAACGAAGACGTGTAATCGTTAAAGGGTTAGATGAAACTTTTCAAGCCGATTTAGTGGAAATGCTTCCATACGCACGAGAAAATAAAGGTTTTCGTTACATACTAGTGGTAATTGACATTTTTTCAAAGCATGTGTGGACCGAGCCGGTTAAATCTAAAACGGGTGTTGAAGTTTCTAAAGCCATGCAGAAAATTTTTTCTAAGGATAAGCGAATTCCTAAAAATATTCAAACTGATATGGGGAAAGAATTTTACAATAAAAATTTTAAAAAATTAATGCAAAAATACAACGTAAACCATTATTCAACGTTTAGCAGCAAAAAAGCAAGTATTGTAGAGAGAGTTAATCGTACACTCAAATCACTTATGTGGAAAGAATTCAGCTTTCGAGGTACATACAAATGGTTGAATTTATTACAAGACATAATATACATGTACAACACGACAAAACATAGGACAATAAACATGAAACCGATTGATGTTACGCAGAAAAATGAAAAAGAATTGTTAGAGGGTCGTTATAATCACATTAAACAGATTGATAAAAAATCAAAGTTTAAAGTTGGTGACCTTGTGCGTATAAGTAAACATCGAAGTGAATTTAAAAAAGGATACACTCCAAATTGGTCCAATGAAATATTTACAATTTCGAAAATACGTTTAACTAATCCTCTCACATATCTCCTGAAAGACTATGCAAATCAACCAATAGAGGGGGGGTTTTACCTTCAAGAACTACAGAAGGTCAGGCACCCCAACGTATTTTTAGTGGAAAAAGTTCTTAAACGTAAGAAGGATAAGGTTTATGTAAAGTGGCTTGGCTTTGATAAAAAACACAACAGCTGGATTCATAAAAGCAACGTGGAGTAACATTTTATTTCAGTTTGCATTCGAATCTCAACGTATAAAATCATGAGCTCCTTCATTGTCGATCTACAAGGATTCAAGTTACAAGAGAATAATGAATTCATATGTAAAGAACTATCAATAATTAATGTTGAAAATGAAGTGTGTACAACAAAATTGTTTAAACCACCATGTCCATGGTTCAGTCTGAGCCGTGAAAACCAAGAAAACGCTCGCTGGGTAACTAAAAATTATCAAAGTTTGGAATGGTGTTCTGGCAATGAATCATACACTGAGTTTCCTACTACAGTTGTAAATCTTCTGGCTGGCGATGAAGTAAAAAAAATATACGTGAAAGGTTTAGAAAAGGTATGTTGGTTACAAGAAATTCTACATAAGAAAAGGATTATTAACTTAGAAGATTATGGTTGTCCGAAACTATCTGAAATTCATGAACCATTCAACAAAGACTATTGTAATTTACACCGTAATAATTGTGCTGTGCGGAATGTTAAAGGTTTATTAAAATGGTTTAAGAGAAAATTTACCGCTTTTAACGCATTTCAAGAATTTTACAACTGTGGTGGTATATTAAATTTAATGAATGAAGAAGACATTGCTCAGCTACCAATAGAATTTATTATGGTGTTTGCCGGAAAGCAAATCAATGGTCAGTGGAACAGATTTCCAAAATCTTGGAAAGATAATGAACTATTCCAACAGTATCTATGTTGCCGTAGCCATTCTAAGCGATGGGGATCTAATGAAGATGTTGTTGGTTGCTATACAGCGATGACAAAAGATTGTTTCAAATGTAGTGATAAAATTAAAAAGAATAATGTAGTTTCAAATAAAATAGAAAATGAAATTAACGATTTTTTTTTTGAGGATTTCTAAATCCTTGTATTTAATAATGTATATGTTTGTTTAAGTTTAAATAAAAATATATTATACAAATATTTTTGTTTTATTTATTTTATTTTTAAACAATATTCCTATAACTAACATTTCCCTTAAGTTATACACACCCACACACACACACACACACACACACACACACACACACACACACACACACACACACACACACACACACACACACACACACACACGCGCGCACGCACGCACGCACACACGCACGTACACACGCACGCACACAAGGAGAAATAAAATAAATACACTTGTAACTTTTTAAACCATTTTTATTGTCTAATACTACCTTCAATTACAATCATTTCATAAAAACTACTTATTATTATTATTATTAACAAATCTATTCATTTTTTTTATTAATATTGGGTTGATTAGAAATGATAATTTTAAAATTTTTTTCTTAAACCTGTTACGATCAATTACATCCTGAATGTAGGGGCTGCGACGTGCTGCTCTGTACGCAAAATCCCAGACGAACATGTGATGTATTTTTGGAGGATCTTCGCTGAAGTGAACTTTTCGCATCTTTTACACTTAGAAATTTAAAATTGCGATTTATTTGTTGAAAATTATCATACGTTTTAATATCACGTTTCAATTTATGAAGTTTGTTAATATAATCATATACTAATGCATTATATTGTTCAGGAGTCATTTTTAAAAATGTATGGTTGATTCCATAAAAATGCTGATCCAACAACACACTTGCTGTTAAACTCCAGCACACAACAATGTGATGTATTTTTACAAGGAGAAATTATTTCATTGTCGTAAGCCATGCAACCACACCAAAAATATAAAGACTTTTTTACAAACCTCCTAGGATGGTAGCACATTCTCGTTTATAAAGTCTTATTATAATTGTCTTCCCAATTACACACTTTTTCACTAACCAGAGTTTATTTTCAGCAGCTGCCTTATTTAAATTTTGTAAATCGTCTGCGGTTAGAATATTATATCGTTCACTCAAAAAGACTATGGATTTTTCCAATTCAACGCACAATTTTTCTCCGAAATTTTTCGTAAGAACTTTCTTCAGTGAGAAAACTTTATAATTTTCACCTACTGTCAATGACGTCAGATTTGAGTATAGTTTGTAGGTTGCAAGAGAACGTAACTTTTCAAACGTTGAAGAAGCCATTTATAGTGTTGATACTGTTAGTTTAAAATAAAACTGATTAACTTAATCAAAGCAGCACCTATATATACCCGAAAAATAAGTAAAAATATGGAAATATATGCTAATTCAATAGTTAATGTTTATTATTAAATGTTAGAATGTTATTCACACCCAGATGGAATGTTAATCGTTTCCGGCAAAACAACGCAACTCGTTTGCATAAATAAACAATTGCTTTGAATAAAAATTAGGTTTAAAATGTCACCAACCTGGAAGTATGGTCTGTATTAGTGTACATTTGTTTTAAGATTTTTATGCGTCTGATTTTAATGAAGTTAGATGTCTTGTAATGTAAAACAAAATGTCTTCAAGAATAACTTTGAGACACATCGTGAATATTACTTGTTTTCTTATTTATTTTCCTTGTCTTTTTCCTACTTTTATCATCGATTTTAGAATCGATTTTTTTCTACCATTATCAGCTTTCTTCGTCTTATTAGGTGTTTGAAGTGTTGCTTCTTCTTTTACTTCTTTTTCTTCAACTATGTTTTTATCAAGATTTTTATTTATTTTAGTAACTTTCCTCTTATTAATTCCTTCAAAAGTCGTAAGTGTTCGTTCGGCATCTGAGATAATATTTACTATTTTATCTTTACATGTAGTTTCCATTTCATCAGCTTTTCTCTTATTAATTCTTCCAAAAGGCCTACTGGTTCCTTCTTCTTCATATTTAGATGTATTATTTATTAATGAAAAACTAAACTTTTCCACATTTCCATCCATTGATACTATTGTTTTTGATGTACCCGAAAATGTGTTATTTGCAATTATTATACTATTCATGATGTATAAGTATGTATAAGTATTGTATACACATCGATCAAGATGTAAATAATAAAATATAACTTAATTCACAATTATTTTTTGAATTATCAACAACCTTTCTAGTATCTAGCTGTATTTTCAACTAAATAATATAACGTAAACTCTCTAACTTATATACTCAAACAAATTTCTTTGGTATTAACTCATCAAATTATTTCCTTATCTATTGCTTGCAACAAAATTTCTAAAAATATGTTACGCAATGTAATGCAAAACATAAAATAAAGAATAAAGTTGTGTTTAACAATAATAGATATATATTAGAACAATATTTGTAACCAAAATACTTAGGAATGTTAATTTCCTTTTGCAAATTTTCGTCACGTCTGCATTCCAGACAATAACAGGTTTGTTGAAGAAAGATTATTATTCTGAATGTATTGCTACGATTTGCATTTTAAATTCATACATTGAGAAAGGTCTGAATTCATTGACACCCAAACTTTTTTTTCAGAAATAACAAAATTCATTGACACCTAAACTTTTTTTAGAAATAACAATGTTTGTTTATGTGTAAATGTAAATTTTGAGGCCGTCCACGATTTACATTAGCATTTTCATTACATTCATTAATTTAATTTACTATTTTATACAAGATGTGTCTTTGCACTTTGTGACTGATCGGTTGGCGCTCTGGGGGTTGGAATAGGGTTGAACGTTAGGGGTTGGAATAGGATTGAGCGCTAGGGTTGGAATCAGGTTTTGGGGTTGGAATGGGGTTCGTGACTCACGGTTGGATGTCAACTCCAACTCTTACGAACATCAAATAGTTCAGGGTTTCGTAGGGTAGATGAGCTAGAATCGGCATAGCTATACTACTACAGTCATTCAGTCAGCTGGTGTCACAGTTCATGGATAGAGTAGCTCCACTACTGTATCGTGGATTCCAGGGCAATGCTGTGCCTCTAGACAAGTATTCGGGGTCTGTGGGAGCGGCTGCAGTTCTCAAGGTTCCAGAGTTGGCTACTCTTGGTTATCGAGCGGGTGGAGCAGCCCGTGACTACTTCTCCCGATGATATATCACCCTGACTTTGCTGACGCAATGAGCCGGTGTGGGCTCCTGAGTGGGTTTAACTTTATATACGGGTATGGCGACAACCCGGAGTGATAAAAACTTATTAAATACCGCTAAAATTGAGAGTGAACTCCGTAAAAAATCAAACAAGAGAACTCCTCGCGATGCTCAGTCATCCGATGAGGGATGTGTAAGGCCTTCTTCAAAGAAGGTTGACAGAACTGTGGGGTATTGTGAACCAGTGCCTCGTTTTCTTATCGTGAAAGTACAAAAAGAGGGTAAGTCTTTTAAAGAGATGTCCCCCATCTTTGTTGCCCGAACGTTGGAAAAATGCGATGCTATAAGTGTCAGCGTTACGGTTACACCTCTAGTTGTTGTAACAAACAGTCTATGTATTCCAACTGCGGACAAGACCAACATGAAGTTGAAACCTGTCCAAACGCGGCACACTGCGTAAATTGTAAAGATGCGCATGCTTCGACTTCACGCCACTGCCCAAAGTTATTAGAAGAGAAGGCTGCCCAGGTCATCAAAACACACGATAGGATACCATATTTCGACGCCAAAAAGAAGCACAAAGAGACTGCGCCGGTCACTTTTGCGAAATCCTACGCACAAGTGGCACCAAATAAGACAGCAAGTTGTAACGGTCCTGTATGCCTACGTGACCGTCCAGCCGTTCAGTTCGTATCCCCGTTACGAGCTCGACACATCGCAACGGTCTACCGAGCCCGGCATCCCTGCTGCCGTCTCTCGTTCCCGTAGAGCTGCTACTCTCGCCGCTTGTCCAGGCGCGCGCCTGAGACTCGCGGCTAGACTCTCGCTCAGCCGTCTCGCCGACCCCCGCTGGCCCCGAAGAAGCGAGGTGCCACGTCATGCCGCCAGCACGCTGCCGCATGGCATTATAGGCACGGACTGCGCGCCTACGAGGCCCATAGGGCCTATCTCGACGTGACCAGGGCAATCAAGAAGGCGCTTTACGAAGCAGGGGACCCAAGGATCCGTTGTTTTCCTCCGCCGACACCTTCTCCTTTGAAGGCATCAGCACGTCCGTTCACGCCGTTATCACCGCTACGGACAGAGCAGCGTCCACCGGTTACCCCGTCACCAGCAAGAGTGGCCGGTCCGCCTCAAGTCACTCCAACTCGGCACATAACCAAACACTCAGAGGGTGAACCGCCGTTTGGCTGAACTGTTCGGCACTGAGACGCCGCCAAAAATCAGTGCCGCTCAACATTCTCGCGGGACGAACGCCTAGCTTTATAGACACTGCGTTCCCGTTCCTCAACGTCTTTACTTATTATTATTATCCTGTTAATCCTTAACTTGTTATACATTCATTATTAATTTCCTTTTTCTCTATTAATAAATATTACTGTCAATTCAAACTGTTGTGTCCCATTTCATCAAACCCTGAGGAATCCAAGTGTTTTACTTTCAGGGCGTCTAGTGACGCATAGTTCTCCACTTGCTGCCAAGCTAGCCGTGGCCAGAAGTGTGCGGTACTCCCTGAGGCCAACCTCTCGGCAGAGTCCAACCCGCAACAAAGTGTCACAGACACAGACAGAATCAATGACTTGTCCGACAGTTAAAGCGCCAGTATCAGCTACGTCACAAAATTCCGGAACGGAAAAGGTGGCGGAATCTGTCAAAGAGATCAGTGTTCAGACCCCCCAACCTGGGAGATCGGATCTGAACAAATCCCCCTCCCATAAAGGAGAACGCACTCAACATCAGTTCTCCCCGCCACCTAAGGAGAAGACCCCACAGTCTTCTCCACAAACGAAAAGCGACCAGAGAATGGTCGCTTCTACAAACCCCTTATCAGTCACTCCTGAAAGTAAGAGCCAAACAATCAAAAACGGAGTCCAGTGAGTCCATCAAAACACCTGGACTAACAACTGAAAGTGTAGCCGAGAAAATGGGTGTAGACCCGCAACCTAAGGGTAAACCAAAGATTATTAGGTTGCGGGGTAACTCCCCTAAACAGAAATGAACGGCCCACTAATCTGTTATCGCTGATATCTCGCGTTCTAGGGGTCGTACCGCGATCTATCACCCATCATTAGATTCACCGAGATCTTATCTATCGATCGCGAACCGTAAATCAGCCCTAAATTAATATTTAGAATCTTTTTTAATATTAAGGATCATTTTTGCATAACTGGGCGTGGTCTAGTTACCCATTCCACTGAATTTCATTCCCTCACTCCAAAACCAAGGGTATAAAAGAACAACGATTTCAAGCGCTCAAAATCAGTTCCTACGAAGACACCTTCTCTACAATACTCTCACTATAGGGCGAAGAGAAAAAAGTATTTACACACTCACAACGCTTCGTGTCGCTATACGGCAAGAATTCAACGCTTCGTCTCGCTATTTGGCAAGAACCATCGCTTTGTCTCGTTATTTGGCAAGAATCATCGCCCATCTCGCTATACGGCAAGAATCATCGTCCACCTCGCTACTTGGCAAGGATCATCGCCCACCTCGCTATACGGCAAAAGACCCTTTCCCACCTCGCTATACGGCAAGGCTCCGAACATTCGTATCTCCTAACTCTCATACCACCACGGCTCTACACTGGCTGCACTAAGCGGGAAGCCTTCTAGGCGCCGTAACCTACTGCAGATCGCCTACCGCCGTCGCCTGTGAAGACTGCGCCACTACCATCGAAGCCATCACCGCCGCATCCGAAGCCAACTCCACCGCATCCGAAGCTCAGCTCAACCACCCCCAGCGTATCCAGCCTTGTGAGGGCTCGTTGCAGAGAGCTCTTCGGCCTGGACACACCGCCATTTACACCAGTTATACGCCGTGTACGGTCAATCTTCACACCCGAATCCTCAAACGTTACTCCGGCGCTACCGCCCAAACCCAACTCTCACATTCCCCGCTTTCATCTGGCAAGAAGCAACCAGGACCCGGAAACCCGGACAGCTACTCCAACCTGCAGAAGAAGATCCTCAAGCTATTCGGACCACTGACTCCGTCACCACCGTCAGCCAAACAACATTCACCGGTTGCCCAGACAACGTCACCAACGGCTTCGTGGACGCTGTCTCCCATCATCACTCCCACATTCCCCGTAACTCCCGACATCCGCACGGTCAAAAGCCCGGTTCCGAAGGCGCGCACTGGCTTATCCAGGAAACGTCTGGACTTTTGAACCAACCCCTTCATCCTATGGTGTTGTTACTAATTCTGTTTAATGTTTGTACAGATTCTTTATTTATGTCATTTCAAGCTCTTCAAGCGTCTGTATAAATGTTTGTTCGATATTATTATTAAAATAAATGATTAATTCCGGATTGTTGTATCTCTTCTAAGAAACCTTGGGGTTTCACACATTCTCTTTCAGGCCTAGTAGTCGTGGCTCTTCAAGCCCAAAGTGGTAACTCACGGCCTAGTTCTCGAGCTAGTCAGGTAACATTTGTTCAGGGATAGTGGCCTGAGGACCTTTTCCGAAGGGCATTACCTCCTGCAACAAATCCAGTGGAACTGTAACGGTGTATATCAGCGCTACGAAGAACTGCGACTTTTATTGTCAGATTTTGCGCCTTCGTTTGTTTGTCTACAGGAAACCCGACACATTCTCTCCTCAAGGATACTCCGTGTTTCGCACGGATTTCCTTACGGAGGTAAGAGCATATGACGGCGGTCTTAATACAACTACAAGCATTGCTGGACTATCCGTAAATGGTAACGTAGTTACCACAGCGGCCGAAATTTCTACCAATTTGGCATCTAATTTTGCGTTCAATTCTAGCTCTGAACATTATCCACCCGAGTTTCTAACTCGTAAAGCAGGTCTTGAATCTATACCTCTAAATTAATTTTCTAGGAATGACGAGGTATAAAACTTGATTTTTTCACGTGAAAAGCTAGATAGCGCGATGTCAAAGGTCGACCAAGTGGAAGGAATCTCATATAATTCCCATCCCCAAAGTCGGGAAACATAAACATTTGCGCTCCAGCTCTAGAACTATATCACCCACCACTTGTCTCTGCAAACTCTTCGAACGAATGGTCAGCAAGCGTCGGATTTGGTTTTTAGAATCCAACGACTTGCTGGCCAACACACAGTAAGGTTTTCGCCGTCACCGCTGAACAGCAGATCATCTGGCCAGGCTAGAGACAGCTATCAGGAAAGCTTTCGGTAGAACAAACACCTGGTAGCTGTGTTTTTGATATTGAGAAAGCCTATGACACTTCATGGTTATATGGTATTCTCCATGCTCTGCATTCCTGGGGTCTCCGGAGACACTTGGTGTTCTTTATAAAATAATTCATGTCGAACCAGCGCTTCAGGGTGCGGATCGGAAATACCCTGTCACAAATGTTCGCACTGGACAATGGGGTCCCGCAGGGCTCCATGCTGAGCGTAACGCTATTTTTAATTGCCATTAACGATGCAGCTCCACATATTCGATTACCTGTATAGGGTTCGATATTTGTCGACGACATTGGTATCTTTGTCGCCTGACAAAAGACTACTACAATCGAACTACAGCTTCAGCTGACCATCAATCATCTCGACACATGAGCAACCGAAAATGGCTTCAAATTCTCGACAACCAAAACTGTGTGTGTCCATTTTTCTAGGAAAAGAGGTGTCCATCCCAATCCTACACTCACGCTAAATGGAGTACAGTTACCATTTACCGATACTACCAGATTTCTGGGTCTCGTTTTTGACAGTCGTCTAACTTAGCGGGCACATTTTTTGTCCGTCAAGAAAAAATGCCAAAAGTCGCTTAATTTGTTGCGGGTCCTCAGTCACAAGACATGGGGTGCAGACCGCAATATCATGTTGCGTTTATATCGTTGTCTAGTGCGCTTTAAGCTGGACTATGGATGTCTAGCTTATGGGTCAGCTAAACACCAAAAGATACGAATTCTTGACACTGTACATCACACTGGGCTTAGGTCGCCACAGGTGCATTTCGCACCAGCCCAATGCCAAGCCTGCTGTGCGAAGCAGGCGAACCGTCACTGTACAATCGTCGTAAAATTCTATCGCTGCGGTATATTGCTGCACTCAGTGCCAAGCCAGATCATCCCGCGTATGACTCCATTCTACAAAATAGGCATAAAAAGATTTATGACAGAAAACCAAGAGCTAATAGGCCTTTTGGTCTGAGGACTTATCGACATTTTGGGTGATATTGATTTTAATATAACTGAAATGGCAAGTTTCATTTTGTGTGCTGTTCCACCATGGCCGTTGTCGCGTCCGCTTGTGGGTCTCACATTAACTAGGTTTGCTAAAGATACTACGTTGCCTATCGATTACCAACATGAGTTACAGAGAACACTGGTTTAGTTTAGTTTAGTTTTATTCTTGTCTTTCATGTACATACATATTACATAATAACAGTGTAAAACAATAATACTACTACATGAAAGAAAGTCAATACATAATAATATAAGAAACTATTTAAAACATAAGAAATATTGACAGTGAAACAAAAATAAATAAATAAACAGTAATAAACAATAAATATGGAAATAATCTAAAAAAATCATTAACGTCATACAATTCTCTTTCAATTAGGTATTTCTACCATTGGTCTTGAAAATGAGTGTATTTTTTGACAACATTTTGGTGCCTAGGTTCGAGGATACTGTCTGTTTTACTGACGGATCAAAATCCGGAACCTGGGTTAGGTGTGCGTTCGTTTTTTTGAACCCACACCAACAGTTTCAGTACCGTTTGCACTCCATAACGAGTGTTTACACTGTTGAGTTTTACGCTACTTTCAAGGCGCTGTGTTTTGTTTCGTCAGAGCAAAGTCGGTCAAGTGTAATCTCGACGGACTCGCTGAGCGCTCTGAACAGTATCCAAGATCCAGATCCAGTACATCCTCTTGTACTAAAGATCCGGTTGCTACTCAACAATCAGAATGCTCAGAATGCGAGGGTAGAGCTGTTTTGGAAACCGGGACATGTTGGTACTAAAGGCAACGAAGCGGCAGATGGAGCTGCAAAAGCCGCCTCCCACAGACCTATGATTGATATAAGTTTCATATTTCTAGATGACGCAAAGAGTCATCTGAAACATCTGATGACTAGCCAGATGGCAGCATGAGTGGAGTAACATACAGAACATCAGAGAAAGACTAAGGGAGACACTTAACCGCCACCACACGCCTTCGTATAGGTCACTGTCGGTGAACCCATGAACACCTCCTCCGAGGTGAAGAGTCCCCTTTCTCTGAGACGTGTAACACAGATTTGACTGTGTTACACATTTTAACTGAGTGTATACAGTTCGAGCATGTCAGGGAGAGGTTAAGCCTGTGCTATGAACTGTCAGTTGCTTTTGGTAACGACAGAGTACGCAGGGACAAGTTGATACTCTTCTTGAGATAATCGAACTTACTGTTTTATGTGTGAAGTTTTGTACCTTATTTTAATGTGTTCTATTTCTAAACTGGTATATTCGATGGTAATTGGCCGCTTTACAGCTTCTTACCATCACTATGAGTCTGTTAAAATTTTTGAACACACTCTTTATCTTATTTATTTGTTTGTCTGTGCGAGATTTCTTTTATTGAGTATGCGTAATTTTATTGATTTTATCTGTTTATTTATTGTTGAATTTATTGTTTTTAATATGTAGTGTAGTCATGTAGATGGGCTGCGTTAGGCGTAAATAGTCTTTGTTGCTGTGCGCCAAAAATTTTAACTAACTTAATAAGAAGAGTTATAAAAATATTGTTCTTATAAAAATTATTTGGGGTATTAGGGGTCAGACGATAACCGTATCGAAAATTTGTTTTGCAATAGGTATGACAGTAAATACATTTTCATCAAATTACACTACACATATTATTTTACATATTATAGAACTTTTTTTTTCTATTCAACTGTGTAAAATCTTGTGTATTCTTACAAAACTAAATTTTTGAGAAAATCGCTATTTGTGGCCTTCAAAATTAAGACTTATCTGTTGATAAATAATGGAGACAAATGCATGCAATTGTTTCTACTTGTCAAATTACTGTTATGAGTCACTTATCACTTATTATTTTTGAGACCACAAAAAGTCGCTTTTATCAAAAATTTTGTTATGTAAGGATATACGAATACAAATTTTACACTGTTGAAGAAAAAAAAACTATAATATTGCGGTAAAGAGTATTTGTAGTGTAATTTGAAAAATTTGCCGTACCTCTTGCAAAACAAAGGAAAATAATTGTTTTATACCACTGTAGTCTTATACCACCATTACCCCGAATAACTTTTATTTGAACACTATTTTTGTAACTCTTTTTATTAAGGCAACAGTTAAAATGAACTTAAGTGTTACCTCACTCTGTATTTTGCAAATTAGTGTCACACACACACATGCCTGCCATTTAGAAGCTTGAAATTTGTTCCACTCCATGAACATAAGACAAATAAACATGCAATTGAAGATTTATTTTATTCATATACTTAACCTATATTCGCTCGGGTTACACTGGTTAATGATTTAAGTACGATATGGTATTATATTTTATTTTTATATTTACTGGAATATTGAGATAATTGTATACACGCCTAGAGTTCTTTCGGGACGCAACTATAGAGAGCCAAATTCGGGATGTTCAGCAAAATTTTAGACAGTTAAGCAACGTAGTTTAACTCATAGTTCTTTCCTCTAGTACGAAGAAATACGATTTATGGGGAAAATAGGAAATAAAACCAAATAAATTTTAAAATAATAAATATAAAAAGTTATAATGAAGTAAGGTTTTATATCATCCTTATATTATAGAATTATACATTACTGTATATTGACTACTGTGTATTTTAAGAACTTAAGACATTTAATAAACTTCGTTTTAAATATGTGTTAGTATTGTTGTTACTCCCATAACTTTCCGCTTCAAACAAAAAACCTCCATTTACAAACATTATCTCGTACTAATGGCTCCTAGTGGCCTCCGCACTATCAAAAATGTTACTCTAAATATTATAAACTGACTTACCTATATTCTCTTCTTTGAAATCTAAATTAAATTTTGAGTAGCGCCAATAGTAGAGAACAAATAAAACTCTGCCTACAACATCTACTATTAAAATTGCAGAGGTAACCATAGCACTTCCAGAACTGTCATGTACAGCCCACAGAACCAGAAATATGACACATTCAAGTGTAAAAAGAGCAGACCAGCAAACAGCTCGTCGTACGTTAATTGCATGATCAGGTATCGTACGCAATGGTTCAATGAGCCAAATGAATCCTGACCAGAATAAACTGCCTTTATTGAATTTGGTCCGCCATAGCCACCAGACAGATGTGAGATAATGAAAGACGACCAAAGAAATTAAGAGCCATAAAAATTGCAATTTGCCAGCAATTACAAAACTTGCATGTAATGATAACACGAGGCTCATAACTCGACTTCCTGAAACATACAAACATATCATATGTCAATATAAGAGTAATTTTATTCAAATTTAATATTTGAGCTACAAACACAACCAGGGTCGGGCCCATCGGGGTAAGGGGACTTCTTCGGTGGACCGACGGGCCGTCGTTTAAAAAAACAAATAATACATATTATATCAATCAAAAAGTAAAGTGATACATCAGTAAAGTGGCACGTTTATATTGGTGTTCTAAATGTTATCTGTATAATATACTTTTTTTTTATAAACATTTATTAAATCATTTTCTTTTACAACTAGTCAACAATTAAAGTGTAAATATCGAAATAATTTTTTCATGATTTACACATACACTGTACATATATTTGCTATCCATAACTACATACGCTAATTATTTAATTACTAACTACTTACTGCGTCTTTAAGGTTTAGGATTAAGATTTCAGTTTGAGGATTTCACTATGACACTGTCACTACACTAACTTTGTCACAATCTTTGGTTGTAATGTTTACTACGTTAATTTTCATTTTATTAAAATGGTCATTTGTGCAGATTATAACAAAATATGTTTTGTTAACCGATGCTTGTATTTTTTGTAATCAAGTGTATTGCCTGCATAGTTTCCTATGTTTTGAATAAGGATGCTCTCGTTGTTCAAGCATTTAAAGAAGAAGTTTTCTGTCAGTTTGTATATTATTCCATTTTTAATTCTTCATGCATTTCTGTCAGTCTTTTGTATCTGGAGTAATTGCCGGCGAGTCTTAAACATTTGTTTTGTATGACTTGGAGCTTGTTATAATTTTCTTGCGAGGTGTTATTCCAAGTTGGACAGGCGTAAATCATGATAGGTCTTATTACCGATTTGTACAGTATTAATTTATTTTCTCTCGACAGACCAGATTTTTTATTAAGGAGTGGAAACAGACTTGGCATACTAGCTGTTGCTGTTTGGGCTATCTTTTTACAGCGGATAGAAAAATTAAGCCTTCTGTCTATGTGTAATTCGAGGTATTTAGTTGACTGGTTCCATTCGATTACTGAATTCTGCATTTTTACTTACTGATTTACGCCCGGTCTTCTGCGTGTGATCAAGATAGCCTCTGTTTTGTCTTCATTAATTTTAATTTTCCAGAAGGACATGAATTTCAGTATGTTTTGTACTGCAATTTATAGCAGGTTGATTATAGTGTCTATTCGCCAGGAGCTTGTAAATATTGCAGTATCATCTGCATATAGGGAGTAGTTTACATCTTTGTTTCTGGGAAAGTCGTCAATGTAAGTGCAGAATATCTATATACTGGCCCAAGTACTGAACCCTGAAGTACACCCGCTGCTACTTTCCTTGCTGTGGATTGGCCTGTATTCACTGTTACTTGGAAGCATCTTTCTTCTATGTGCGAATTTATAAGTCGCACTAGGTAACATGGTAAATTCATCTTGACCAATTTTAGAATGAGTCATTTATGCCATACTGTGTCAAATGCTTTCTCAATGGCAAGTAGTACCGTTTCGGTGTGCTTGTTTCAATTAAATCCATCTGTGATGGTGTCTATTAGTCTTTCTAATTGCATGGTGGTTGAGTGACCTTGCCTGAAACCAAACTGTTCGGGACTATGATGTTATTTTCATTTAAATGTTCTTTGATTCTCTTCAGGTAAACTTTTTCGGCAATTTTACTGAGTATATATAATAGGCTGATAGGTTTTTGATTGGGACACGTTTGGATTGTTTCCACGAGGATGGAAAGTAGGACAAAATCATGGAATTGTTTATGATGTGAGTTAGCAGGATAATTGCTTTGGTAGGGAGTTGTTTTATTAAACGTGGTGGGATGTTATCTTGATTTCTTGTTTTTTAAGTTTTTGATGATGGTTCTCAGTTCACTTGGCGTTGCAATGTTCACCTCGTCTGGTACTACTGGATTATTTAGAAGGTATTTCTTGACATTATTGCATACTTGCTTTGTGTGATGGATTGTACTAAGGTCGACGTTTTGTTTATGGACTCGTTCTAACTGGTCTGCCAGAATACTTGCCTTGACTTTATATGAATACTGATAATTTCCAGCAGCTTCTAGAGGTGGAATGGGTGATGATTTTGGTTACTCTCCATAAATAACCTCTTTGGGGTTCTATCGTCGCTAAAAACTGATTCCAGTTTAAATTTCTTTCTTTAGTAACCTCTTATTTTACTAAGCTGTTCATTTTGTTATACAATCTTCGAAGATGAGCGTTTCTCGTTTTTTGCGTTTTCTTTCTAATATACTTTTTTAATTTTATTAAAAAATGTATTGTAGGCGGTAGTTCAAATTGCTTTCTTTGGGTTGTACTGATGAGTATATTGTTTTCAGTTGATGCTAGTATGGCGGTAGAAAGCGTTTGTACTTGTAGGTCGATATCCTGTGTCGAACGGATGTTGGGATTAAACATTATTTTGTTTTCTATTTCTTCTCTGTAGCCATCCCAGTTTGCTTTGCTATACTGGTACATTCTCCTTGGTTGGTGGAATGTCGCCGATCTGTATGTAGACCGGTTTGTGATCTGAACTTAGTATGCTTTTCGTCACTGGGTGAGATACTTCAAGAGTTTTGCAGCTAATAGCTAAATCTATGGTGCTCGGATGTTCCCTGCCGTTAGAAGGGTAGTAAGTTGGTTTATCTGGTGCGTGTATTTCGATGTTGTTGTTCTGCATTTTCAAGTTTTGAAGCATTTTGCCATTTTTATTATAACTATGGCAGTTCCATGATGTATGTCTGCAGTTCGTATCACCTATGATTATCGTTCTGTGGCTAACAGCCAGTAGATTTGTAATGTCAGCCGATGTTAGTGGGACTGTTGGCTGCATGTACACGGAGATAATAAATAATGGCCCGGTGGGTGCATAAATTTTTAGGCAGATGGCATCTATTTCGTTTTTTACTCCTGTCAGTGGGTATTGGTCATGTTTAATGCCTTTTCTTATTAGTAATGCTGTGCCTCCACCGTCGCCGTTCCTGTCTTTCCTGTAGGGGAGAATACCGTTCATTTTAAATTAGTGATGGTTGTCTAAATGTGTTTCTGAAATTGCTAGTATGTTAACAGGGTCTATTTGCAATTCATGCTTTAATTCCAGTATTTTATTCTTCACTGAGCGGGCATTCCAGAACATGATCTTAAGATATTTATCATTATTGGCAATTTTAATTAAAGATAGTAACACCAAAGTCAATATTAACCATGAGTTTACTTACCCCATCCGGAGCTGCATTGAGTCTGCTCATGAGGTTTTTTAATTTCGACACTATATTTTGCAGATTGAAGTTCTGGAAGACAGTTCTTATTAGTGCTAAGATTTCTGCTATTCCAGTACTAGGGTTGTTGTTGTTATTATTTGTGTTGTTGGTGTTGCCTTCTCTTTGGGGCGGCCAGGTTGGTGTTTTCATTGTTATGGACGGCTGGTTGTAAGTAAGGGGATGGAAGACGCGCCTGTTGAATTACGCCTGGTTCTGACTGGTATTTCTATTTTGGTTTATGAACTGCCTTGGTTCCGGTCTTTTCTGTCACTGCCTGTGTTTGCGGGATAATCTCCTCCACAGTTTGCGCAGGTTGCTGGGGTGCTTGGCGTTTTATTGCATTCACGTGTTGAGTGTGGTTGGCCATATTTAAGACATTTTGGGGTTTTAGTGCAGTTTATTGCTATATGGCCAAATACTTGGCATCTATGGCATTGCGTTGTTCCGTAGCTTTTCATTTTGGCCCATTGAATAATGCAATAACCTACCTTATTGTGTTGTTTAACTGTGTTCATGTCTGTACCTTTTTCAAAGGTGACTATAAAAAGCGGATATGCATGGGTGATCACTTTGTTTTCATTCTTAGTTATTTGTGTAACTTTTTTAACAGGAAGATTTTTCCATTTTAAATCTTCCTCTATTCCTCTTGCTTCTATATTGGGTGGGAGTTTTTTAATAACTAATTTGACTTCCCGTTCGCATAGTGGGGTTTTCGTGGTATATTGAATTTGCGCTTCATCTAGGTCTTTTTTTATTTCATTATAGTCACCTAAGTTTTTGGCGAGTATTATTATTCTTTTACCCTTGTATTTTAAATCAATATCTTCGTTGAGATCTCTTTGTAGCGAGAAAATTGATTCAACGCAGTTTTTAATGTAGTTGTACATAACTATGGCGGGTATCTAGTTGAATCGACTGGATTGTGTGCGTTGTCTTACGTTTTCTTTTTTCTACGGAGGAATCGTCATCATCACTAATGCTTTCGAAGTAGTTACTAGTTGGTATTGTATACTGCCTATTGGGTGTTTCTTATGACCCTGCTGGAGATTATCCTCCGCTGTCCTCTTCTGTGTTTGTGATGTTGATGGTATAGAAAGGGGATCGACTCCTTGTAAGGTCGTTTTTTCCACTTATTCTGTGTTATTTTGCATTTTTTAGAATGGTATTTATATATTGTTGTCTAAACTTATGTCGCACTGCAAGTTACTGCTGTGTTCCTGCACGCACCGACACAAGGTCACTCTGGTTGTTTAAGGTAACTCACTATCGCACTGATATTAACCGATGACTTCACTGTCAAAGCTAGCACTCGATTGAATATATTATAAAAATTTAAATAGTAAACTGGAAAAGTGTACTATAAGTATTGTAAACATTTTCTTTATATACTAGTCTAATTAAACTAATATTAAAGTGCTATATGCTTTGTTTATTAACAAATTAAAGTAAAAGTGTAAATTTAATTTAACATTTTCAATATTTCGCTGATGTACGTGCTCAGACTATGAGAAACATATCCGACAAGCGTAACAAACTTGAGATCAGGAGCGGCTCGTCAAGTAACGAAGTTTTTATCGACTAAATGTGCCTGTTTTCAAGAAATGGCTGAGATTAAAAATGTTTAGAAGATATTAACAACAAACTAGGTAAGTTAAATGATCTCTAAATAACAGCAGAAGGGCTAGAAAAATCCGTCACATTTATATCTGCACAATATGACTCCAGCATTCACTTATTGAGGAAAGCAATCGTCGCATTGTGGAACTTTAAAAAGAAGTTGAAACTTTAAATAATACTAATATAAGCAATGAGATTTACATTAAAATTCTGAATAAAAAAATCAATTCTGCTGAACAATATTGAAATACACGGAGTCCCTGAAGATAAAAATGAGGAATGTAATATTGTGGTAGTCAAGCTTTCTGCTAAATTGCAACTTCCTATTGGAAAAGATGAAATTGATGTTGCACATCGATTGATATCGACAAATAATGAACGCCCCCGGGCCATAATAGTTCAATTAACATCAATAACCAAATGGGATATGTTGATTGATAGAAAACGATACACGATTACCGACAACTCTCTGCCCGGTGCATCAATATGTGGGAGTGGTAATTTCAGAAATAAAATTTCATTATTATTTAAAGTAAAATTATTCAATTAGTTAAAAAGTATTCAAATTATTCAAATGTAAGAACTAATCTACTTTAAGATAAACATCCTCTAAGATTAGTTGAGCTATCACATATTTTTCTAGTTAAGCATTAAAGAGATATGCAGTGATTTACCGGTCGTATATTATATGATTAGTTTGAAAGAACGTTATTGTTTAGATCAAAATAGCAATGGTCAAATGCTTACACAGGTACCGATAGGCGACAATATATTTTCAGTGAGATGGACCGCGTAGTAATTAGAGTCAAAATTAATCACTTGGGTTTATAATTTATTGGTTATAGAAAGATAAGTTTATAAAAGGGTTTGTTGTTAATGTGGAGAGCTGATTATTTTTACAACGACAAAAAAATGGGGTCAGAGATTAGATTATTAGTTTAAGAAAAGAGTTGGAAAAATCTTGTGAGAGACAAAAGCAGTGATGAATAAACCGTCATCGTGAATGAACCTCCCAAGTATTTTGGTAGAGAAACCCGGTAGTTGTCGTGACTAAACCAGAAGTAATCTGGAAGTGTTGAGGTCTGTTTGAAATGACATAAACGAACCTCGGTAACGGGTTAAACACCGTGAGTGTTGTGAGGTGTTTAGCGATTTGTGAGGTGAATACGGTGATTGTGAGGTTTTGTGTAGAGTGTCTCTCGTGGGATTTTATAGCCAACGTTAAATTGTAAGTTCAAATGTAATCAATAACCTTCGATTCTAATTAAACATTAAACGCAGATTAAGTAAAATGCAGACTTTAATTCAAACCCCCTTATTCCTCTCATAAAGAGTCTAAGCAACCAACCGGCGGATCCTTTAGGGTTTCAGACTTGATACCGCTCGCGAGTCTTGGAATCCACTATGTGGAGGGCCTTTCAAAGTAAGTACCATGAAGTACAAATGAAATTATTTACATTCATCTAGCCAACCTTGACGTTTCGACCGATCCTAGAAATACCCCCACAAATAGGAACAACAATATATTTTAATGAGAATCTATCCCCCTACTACAAGCACCTCTTTTACCTTGCGAAAACTCAGGCAAAAAATTCAAATTTTAAATTCGTTTGGTTTAGAAACTCAAAATTATTATTAAGGAAAGATTGAAACAGTCCAATGTTTCGAATTAATAGTGAAGAAGATATCTTAAAATATATGAACTCAAAGTCCGGCTCTGAAATGAATACAGAGGTAACTAAAATGTGAACCTATAAAGTGAACCAATTCCTTAAATACCCAGATACACCGCTGTATAGTGTAATATGGAGAGTGAGTTGTTAGAAAGATTAGAAACTGTAGAAATTGACACGAATTTTATAAATACTACATCTGAATTTAATATATTTTTGAATCCTTTAAATATAAATAAAACACTTAATGTATTTCATACTAATATAAGAAGTTTGGATAAGAATTTTGATGAAGTTATGGTACTATTGTCTCAACTTAATACTAGTTTTGACGTCACTGTTTGTAGTGAAACCAGATATATTGAGTTTCCGGAACTTTATAATATTAACGAATACAACATATATTTTAACAAAAGTAAACTAAATCAAAACGACGGAGTTATTATTTATATTAACTATAAAATATAATGTAAGATTAATAATGAAATTATCGCTTTTACATCTTTATATATAATCTTTATATATAAAAGAGAATATTTGTGGCTATGTCCGGAAATTCTAACCCACTTCCAGATATGCTACCGAGTTGAAATTTTGCATACAGGTAGGGAATGCCTTCATCATAACTAGAAAAATCGAAAATCTCAAAAAAGTCCCATCTGAAACGAGAAATTAATAATTTTGTTATTAATTATATTGGATCATCGAAGTATGTATGATGCGTTCAGCGAGATCGCGGGAATTTCGTTTCAATGGTTGTTTGGACAACTATAGTAAGTTCGTGAAACATCGTTCAATGTCGTTTGGCGCGATTCATCGTTGTTCTGCTATAACTGCTAAGATTTATTTCTTCAGTTATTTAGTAAAATTTTTGATAGTGTATGCAGAGCAAGACTGAAGTGAAGCACCTGTTTTCTTTATTTATTTATTTTTTCTATTCTTTTATTTAAATGTTTAAATATAATAGTAAAATCTTTTATATACATAAAACAGAAAATCTGTGTGTACCGAGTTGAAATTTGGTATATAGGTAGCAAATGCAGTCAATATAAGAAGGCAAATTGAAAATCAGAAGAAAAATAATTGTACCACTTAAGACGTAGACTTAACAGAAAAATTGCTTATAATAAGAAAACAAATATTTGTTTTAATGATTTTTTTTTTATTGGATTGATTTACGGGAGTTACGAAGGGACAACCTAAAACTAAACTTTTGAAATATCTCATTTACTATTGACTATTTTTTCATGTGCAAAAACGCACATGAGAAAAGCTGTTTAAAATAAAAATACAAATATATGTTATTCTATAAATTGGTTGAGTAGCTGGGGAACGGAGATGGGGGAGGTGCTAAAACTAAAATACTGGAAATATCTCGCTTATTATTTACTTTACATCAACAATTTATAAAGATAATTTGTTTTGATTGAAGAACGATTATTTTCTGTTTAATGTAGCTTTTGAATATTTAAGGGGACAGAGGGAGCGCTACTTATAAACTTGAAATATCTCTTAATATTTACTTAACATTAAACATGTGTATAACAGAAGTTGTTACAATATCAATAATATAAATAAATAAATAAACAAATCTTTTCTGTTTAATCTTCTTCTGTATATAGGTATATCATTTATATTTTTCATATATATATGTACATAAACACATGACCTGACTGACTCATCAACGTCCAGCCCAAATCAGTAGACCTAAAAACATGAAATTCAAGAAGTATATTTCTCCATATCGACCCCTAAGGGGCTGTAAAGTGATTTCAGGGATTCCTCAATATCTCTTAGGACCAATGAGATATTGACTTAGTTTTTGCTTACAAAGGTTACACATACAAATGTTGAGAACTAAATTCAGGATTTTATTCTAATCAACCTTTAAAGGGATAAATTTATTACGCATTCGGAGTGAATTATAGAACCATTCGTATTTCCTATGTATGTTGAGTTATAACATTGTGTTTTGGAATATAGGTGTCTTTTTAAAATCTTTAGAAACTTTTTGACAGTTTTCTTTTAAATTTTCACCCCTAAAAAGGTAAATTGGTATTTTTTATTCAATAGAACGTCCCCTGGATACAGAAACATGAAAGTCGTGGAGGAAGGAATGTTCCTTCTATGATGTGAGCACCTATAAGGCATAATTTTTTGAACTTCGACTCCTAATGTGGTGAAATGTTTCTTTCACGGATTCCTCAATATCTCAGACCTATAATGAGATATCGACTTGGTTTTTGGTTACAAAGATTACCCATAAACATACAAAAACGAAGTACAAAAACGAAGTTCAGTATTTTGCTCTGATCAACCCATAAAAGGCAAATCTAGAGTCAAGGTTATTTATAAAACCCTTCAAGTGGCCTGTTTCATTTCTTTTTGGCACATGCGTCTGTTTAGAATCGGTCTATGTATTAAAACCCAAAAACGGCTAAACCGATTTTAGTGCTATTTGTAACAGCGTATTGCAAATTTGTCTGGAAAGAGTATAAGCTATATCTCATTGCGGTATGACACCAGGTTTCCGATCAATTAAGAAATATTTAGAAAAAAGTCGGAAAAATCTTCCATATTATAAAAAACTATAAAAGATACACATATTCAAAATATATATTAACGAATTTTGGGTTTAATATTACTACAGAAATTTTCCCGATGTTATATATCACAATTTTCTTTATTTTATTTTTGACGACAATTATAACGTTAAATTCGCTATTGAACATTATTGTAATCCCCTAAAGCAATACCAAGAAAAGTTACTTCGGTGGCAAGAATATTTACTAACGAAAAAAAGTGCTCTGATCTATATAGGTACGATTTATAAATCAGGAATAATCACGGAGTAATTATAATAAATATCATAAAAACTATAATAAATAATTTCGTAAGGTGGAAGATAAAATGCTTCAGGTGACCGGCGTTGCCTTTGAAAATGAGTGATTCTCACATGGGCATTTTATATGGCATTTTCCTGGGTTAGCACAACGGGACATTTATACGTGTTGTTACTAAATGTTTGTACCACCATACTACATGTTTACAAAGAAGTTCGTATATAAATTATTTGTATAAGAAGCACATATTAATACAATGGTAGATTAAAACAAATAATTATATTTGAATGAAAAACGATTCGTAGCAACCAGTCTTGAACCGATTTCGAAATGGGTCCGATCTAAGCGGGCTATGATTACTTTTTTTCGGTAGCGAAGCAGCGGGTATACTGCTAGTCAATATATAAATCATTGACATACACATATAATGTATGTTCTGTATTTATAAAACATATTAATAATTAAACTATATTTCATTGTGTTATACAACAGTTTTCTACAACCACTTCCCAACAATTACATACATATGGTAAGTGCAGTGAAACTCTTTGTGACATCCTTATGGATATGTGTATGCACTGGGTTGTGGGACTATTATAGACGAGTCTTAACTCTTAATCCTATGCAAAAATACAATTTTGTATTACTTATATTTAGGATATAGTTACTGGACAATAATCCACCCATGTTATGGAACAATTTTTTAAACCCTTTACTCATTGTTTGTATAAAACGGATTGTAAATATACTTCGAGCGAATAAAAAAAAAAGAAAACAAATGGTATTTTACAATATATTGTTTAATTGATTTTTGTGATATTTTTGGACAAATCGCATCAAAGTAACTTTTTAGATAAACTTTTGTCCCTTAAACCATATATAAAATATTGAAATGTGTTTTATAAATTATTAAAATTACGATCGACATTATAAATGTCAATTTTGGTTACTATGAAAGCTACTTGACATAAATAAATTATTATAAAATAATTAAAATAAGTAGAACATCAAAATATATTTTGTAATATATATTTAATAAATTCTCTTATAATATTAACAGCAGGACTCATTATTAACAACATAAAAAACTTTCCTTTGATACTCAGTTTGCTTATATAATACGATATTTTTTCGAATTTAAGGGTGCGCATAACCGTACAGTTTCCTATACAATACTAACAACCTGAAATAAAATTAGTAACAATCTATACATCAAAATTTTCAGCGAATTTTTATCTACCTAATAGGATATTTTTAATTGTCAAAAGAACTGTCATGTAATTGTAAATAAACAACTTGCGTTATAGACGCCATCTTGTAAACCATTCGACGCATATTTGTGTACCATGCGGCAAATTGTAGCTAAAGCTCCATTCTACAAATATGTTTGGAGATAATTTGTTCTATTGTGAAAATTACTTATGTTATTGTACTTGGTAATCTACTTTTGCCGCCACCTCGAATCTGCCGCGGTTCCAATATAGGTGCGGCGGATAAAAATGTTTCATTTTATGTAAAGAATACTTGTACCAAGTGGCATTTCATTATCAACAAGTATAATATTTTCGGACGAAGCCTCTAAACTATAAACAATCATGTCGAAAAAAATGTTAACGTATTATTTGAACATTTCTACATAAAACTATATAAATATAAAAATTATTTGAAACCCAAAAATATATTTAAAAAATTACAGAACATTATTGTGTAATACCTATTATTAAGTTATTTAGCAATAACATTTTTACAATATTTTTTTCTACAATCAAAAATATCCCATTAGATAGATAAAAATTCTGTGCAAAATTTGATGTATAGATTATCACTAATTTTATTTCAGATTGTTAGTTTTGTATAAGAAACTAATAATCTTTGGGGGTTGTACGTAGCGTTAATGTGCATGTTAAAGATCTGATTTATATCTATCTATCTATATATATAAAAGCAAGTGTCCTGACTGACTGACTTATTCACTCATCACCGCCCAGCCCGAACCCCTGGGCCTAGAAACTTGTCGCTAAAAAAACTAAGGGATGAAAAGGGGTGAAATGTGATTTCACGAATTCCTTAATATCTCTTAGGGCTGATGGGATATCGACTTAGTTTTTGCTTACAAGTATTACCCATACAAATGCCGAAAAAGTAATTTCGGGATTTTGCCCTAATCAACCCCTAAAGGGGTGAACCTACAATCGGGGTGGATTATACATCCCGTTGTATTTCCTGTGTTCGTTTAGTTGCAAGATTACTTTTTGGCACATAGGTGTCCTTTTAAAATATCTCGAAATGGTATTGACAGTTTTTTGAAATTTCATCCCTAAAGGGTGAAAAGGGGTGAATTGTGATTTCAAGGATTCCTTAATATCTCTTAGGACCCATAAGATATCGACCTGCTTTTTGCTTACCAAGACTACCCATACAAATACCGAAACACAAATTTCAGGATTTTGTCCTAATCAACCCCTAAAGGGGTGGATCTACAATCGGGGTGAATTATACATCCCGTCGTAATTCCTGTGTTCGTTTAGTTGCACCATTACTTTTTGGCACATAGGTGTCTTTTTACAATATATCGAAATGGGTTTGGCAGTTTTTTAAAATTTCACCCCTAAGGGTGTAAAAGGGGTTATTCTGATTTCAAGGTTTCCTTAACATCTCTTAAGACCAATAAGATATCGACTTACTGTTTGCTTGCAAAGATTATCCATACAATTACCGAAAAACGTATTTCAGGAATTTGTCCTAATCAACCCCTAAAGGGGTGGATCTACAATCGGGATGAGTTATACATTTCGTCGTATTTCCTGTGTACGTTTAGTTGGAACATTACTTTTTAGCACATTTCAGGAGTATTTTTAAAATATCTCGAAAAGGTTTTGGTAGTTTTTTAAAATTTCACCCCTATAGGGTGAAAAGGGGTGAATTATGATTTCAAGTATTCCTTAATATCTCTTAGAACCAATAAGATATCGACTTGCTTTTTGCTTACAACGATTACCCATACAAATACCGAAAAACATATTTCAGGATTTGTCCTAATCAACTCCTAAAGGGGTGGATCTACAATCGGGGTGAATTATACATCCCATCGTATTTCCTGTGTTCATTAGTTGCAGCATTACTTTTTGGCACATAGGTGTCTTTTTAAAATATATCGAAATGGGTTTGAAAGTTTTTTAAAATTTCACCCCTAAGGGTTGAAAAGGGGTGAATTGTGATTTCAAGGATTCCTTAATATCTCTTAGGACCAATAAGATATGGACTTACTGTTTGCTTGCAAAGATTATCCATACAATTACCGAAAAACTTATTTCAGGAATTGGTCCTAATCAACCCCTAAAGGGGTGGATCTACAATCGGGGTGAGTTATACATTTCGTCGTATTTCCTGTGTACATTTAGTTGCAACATTACTTTTTAGCACATAGTTGTCTTTTTAAAATATCTCGAAATGATTTTGATAGTTTTTTAAAATTTCACCTCTAAAGGGTGAAAAGGGGTGAATTGTGATTTCAAGGATTCCTTAAATCTCTTACGGCCAATAAGATATTACCTTGCTTTTTGCCTGACATTTCAGGATTTTGTCATAATCAACCCCTAAAGGATGGATCTACAATCGGGGTGAATTATACAGCTCGTCGTATTCCCTGTGTTTATTGAGATATAAGGTTTCTTTTTGGCACATAGGCGTCATTTTAAAATATCTCGAAATGTTTTTGACAACTTTTTTAAATTTAACCCCTAAAGGGTGAAAAGGGGTAAAATGTGATTTCAAGGATTGTTTAATATTTTTTAACACCAATAAGATATCGACTTGGTTTTTGCTTACAAAAACTACCCTTGCAAATGCCGAAAAACCAATTTTTTGATTTTGTCCTAATCAAGCCCTTACAGTTTTTTTTTTTTTGGTTGGCTTGGCTGGAAAAGATGTCGCCAATTGACAAACAATCACTTTACAGTTGGTACTCATCCAGCTACCAACTAACCTTCTAATATTTTGCTAGTTAACTGCTCTCATAATTAAATATATGTATATATATATATATATATGCTGTTCACTTTTGTAAAGACAAACCAGATCTTTTTGGTTACTTTTATAGTGTATTACGGACTTTAAATTAAAAATATTCCTTACGCTGTAAAACCGACTTTAGATTTATTGATTATTATGATCATTATTAAGAAAGTGACATTTTTTATAATTTTTTAGTACCAACATGACATACAATTTCAAAGGTGCAAATTATTGAAATCGAAATTTCATCTTACAGGCTATTCCAAAGGATTAGCCGGAACTAAATGGAAATTTCGTTATTTTAAGTTGTCACGAAAAGGGACCTTGCTTGTGTTATTTCATGTTTCAGGTTTGGTATGTGCAAATTTAAAATTCCAACAGTAAAACCATGGAAACGAATGACATATGTCAAATATTTTAATACATTTTTCATATTTTGAAGACAAAAAAATAAATAAATGGGAAATTTTTATTAAGAATGACAAAAAATGTAAATGCAATGAAAAGGACATTTTATAATGACAATCAATTTAATCTAGAATTTGCTGCGAGTATGATTTACAAAGCTTAAACAAAATGACCTAAAGTTCAAATTAATAGATAAAAATTACTACATTTCAAAATCTAGTTCCGCCTAAACGTTTGGAATAGCCTATAGTTTGTTTTTACAAAAGTGAACAGCATATATTTAAATGTAAAAAAGATAAAAGAAAACCGATATTTTGTGCGAATATCGATATTTTGCGCGATATATCGCATTTAAAATATCGATATAAAAATATCGATATTTTTTTCGTAAGTATCGATATTTTCGAAATATCGATATATCGTTCCCATCCCTAGTTGCAACATTAATTTTTGGCACATAGATGTATTTTTAAAATATCTCGAAATAGTATTGACAGTTTTTTTTTTTAATTTAACCCCTAAAGGGTGAAAAGGGGTGAATTGTGATTTCAAGGATTCCTTTATATCTCTTAGGACCAATAAGATATCGACTTGCTTTTTGCTTACACTTTTTGCTTAGGATGTCCTCGTGATTTCAAGGATTGTTTAATATTTTTTAACACCAATAAGATATCGACTTGGTTTTTGCTTACAAAAACTACCCATGCAAGTACCTAAAAACCAATTTTTGGATTTTGTCCTAATCAACCCCTTAAGGGTGAAAAGGGATGATTTGTGATTTCAAGGATTCCTTAATATCTAGGTGTTGTTTTTTAATATCTCGAAATGATTTTGACATTTTTTTAATTTCACCCATTAAGGGTGAAAAGGGGTGAATTGTGATTTCAAGGATTCCTTAATATCTCTTAGGACCAATAAGATATCGACTTGCTTTTTGCTTACAAAGATTACCCATACAAATACGGAAAAATATATTTCAGGATTTTTGTCCTAATCAACCCCTAAACGGTGGATCTACAATTGGGGTGAATTACACATCCCTTCGTATTCCTTGTGTTTGTTGAGTTATAAGGTTTCTTTTTGGCACATAAGCGTATTTTTAAAATATCTCGAAATATTTTGACAATTTTTTTAAATTTAACCCCTAAAGGGTAAAAAGGGGTAAAATGTGATTTCAAGGATTGTATCAACATTACTTTTTGGCAAATAGGTGTTTTTTTTTTAATATCTCGAAATGATTTTGACATTTTTTTTTAAATTTCACCCCTTAAGGGTGAAAATGTGATTTCAGTAATTCCTTAATTCTTTTAGGACCAATAAGATATCGACTTGGTGTTTGCTTACAAAAATTATCCATACAAATGCCGAAAAACTTATTTCAGGATTACGTCCTAATCAACCCCTAAAGGGGTGATTCGACAAACGGGGTAGATTATACATCGCGTCGTATTTCCTGTGTTTGTTGAGTTATAACGTTTCTTTTTGGCACATAGGTGTCTTTTTAAAATGTCTCGAAATTTTTAATTAATTTTGTCTATTAACGGGTGTTGAAACTGGCACTCGCCGGGGGAGGAGTGAAAATCACCTATGCTTGATTTTCTACCCCAACCCCGTTACTTGAAATCTTAGATTTTCTACCACTAATTGAATACATGATTGAGCCTCCGAACTTTAATCTCCAGGGAACCTATAGGCTAAGTACATCAACAAAACCATTTAAAAATAAATTTCGGAAAAAGCCCTTTTATATCAAGCCGATTGTCAAAGTAAGTTATTGGCACAAATTAAAACTGCTTAACAGTTGCACGAACAAATTTTCGACTGTGAGTCACTTGAATCATTTCGAGAAACAAACCGTTTTACTAGATTTGCTGTATTAAATACACAACACTCTATTTGAAATATTTATACATTTAACAGCAGGAGAAGATATATGACTTGCTCCAACTTTGCATTTAACAGATTTGTATTACTAGTTCGTGCTACCACAAGCAGGCAGTCTGAAAATATTAAAATTACATATATGTACGAGGTCTGTTAAGAGAAATTAACCGAACATTTTGAACTACGCACCAACGGGGATATTTGGTAATATGCGGTTGGCAGCATTGCGTTGCGTATAACCTCCTCTGTAACCAAATGTTCTTGGATTGTTGATATTTCGTTTAGTTTTCGTGATATTGTTATTTGAGTGCAACGTGTTTAAGTGTTAGCGATTTTTGAAATGTGCGAATTTCTGGAACAACGATGCAACGTAAAATTTTCCGTGATACTGGGGAAAATTTTCACGGAAACGTTTGAACTTTTGAAACAAGTTTACGGAGATGATGCCCTGGATCGCTCGCAATGTTACGAATGATTTTCACAGTTTAAAAGTGGTCTTCAGTCAGTTAAAGATGAACCTCGATCAGGAAGACATTCAACTTCAACTGATGACTCCCACGCTCAGAAAACCAACGATCTGGGATCTCAACTGGGACATGTCATGAAATTTTTCAGTCAAAATTTCAATCGAAATTGAGGCGACTTTATCAGAAAAAAAAAAACTGAGCAATTAATCGATGATGAGTGGCGGTTACTGCCAAATTATATGTTTTCGAAAGATTTGAATACTCTCACTGGTACTCATATCATATACATCATAGTAAAACTCAGAAATAAAACTGTTGTGTTCAAACTACAAATAAGTCGTATTACTGGTGGATGAAGTAGAAATATTTTGGACCAAAGTACATAATTTTACAGATAGTACCAATTTAAATATTTTCAATAAACTGTCCTGATTTGCTTTAAATATTTTGGCTTTTCCTTATTCCAACGAAAGTTGCGATCGAGTTTTTAGTAGTGTAAATAACATTAAAACGAAATCAAGAAATACACTGATAACAAAAACTATTAATGATAGCTTACTCACAAAACATTGTGCGACACTGCAGGGAAACTGTCCGAAATTAGTTCCAAATAAAGACATGTTGTACAGAATGAATGCCGCAAATATTTATAGAAAGGAAGAGACAAAAGTGTGTAGTGAAAACAAGGACGACGATTTTGTCACTGATTAACATATAGGCGGATTTTATGTTTAAGCGCGTTATTTGAGATTTGGACTGATTTTTCATAATACAATAATTTATTTTGTTTGGTATATTTCCTATGTTTTGTTTATATTTTATTGTTATATACAGTGGTGTGTTGGCAAACTTTTAACAACGGCTCGCTAAGATAAAACGAGGACAAGGCGCAGAAGATGAAATTATTTATATTATTAAAAATTTCTAAAATACAAAAATACAAGTGGTGATCTAAACAAAAGAAAGGTCCTTATTTCCAAGATACTAGTGATACAAAAAAGGTCCTGACTTCCAAGATACTAGTGATGACCAAAAACAAAAAAAAAGGGTTCTCACTTTCAAGATACACCAAGATAATAGTGATGACCACAATAAAAGAGCGTCCTCCTTCCGAGATACAAGTGATAACATAACAAAAAAAAGCGGAATAATTTAACAACCGGCTCGCACGAGCTGGCTCCAGCACACCTCTGGATGACCAGAGGTGTCATGACCAGAGGAGACATACATATGAATGTAAGTCTTAATTTATAGGTAAGTAAAATGATTTATTTTAGCCATAGCATGTGTCTATGATTTACGTATGAGTGCGTAAAATGAGATTAAATAGTCTGATTTTTATATTTTATTGTTTATTTACTGCATTATTTTCCAGAACTTTAGCATGTAGGTACGGGTCTTTTAATTTGCTCTTCACTACCTGTTCGCGCTACTGCGAAACCTATTTCTAGTGGGGGGTTTTTTAGCTTTAATATATTTTTTTCTATATAGTCTCGAACACGCTTGCTCCGACAGCAGCTTGAATCAGTATCGTTAGTGTGACAACTCTGGCTATTGCAGCCTTGTGTACCGTAAACCCCGTTTTTCGGTCTCAACAAAAGACGACCCCGTCTTCTATTATTTCGTGTGTGGACTTAATTGTGTGTGTGTGTATTAACGCGGCTGTGTGTCCCATCTCTTCTCTCTCCAGAGCGGACCAACTACTGCAGTTCAAAGGGCCCTTTGATTCGACCACGCTTCAGTACGAGGTAAGTCCATTTAACCGTTATTTCTCCAATCCTATCTTCCATATTCTACAATCGCGTAGATTTGCGCATGATACAGTCCAACCGCTTATTTTTAGTGCCCCTCAGAGCAGGGTTCTGGCCAGTGTGCCCATCCGGGAACACCACCAGATCACGCACTTAACACTACCAAATCTGGTCACCTTTTATTTTATTACTATTATTATTTATTTATTTTATTTTATTTTTTGTACGAAATCAAATACGGTAATTTCTCATTCGCATGTACAGTATTTTAGCTACCGACGTATGGCAACACCAGTACGACCATAAGATTGTTGAACTTTACTTGAAAAATTCCCTTTGTATATTATATTTGTTACTTATTTCATTTAAATTAATTGTAACCCGATGTTTCAGTTTTGCTGCTGTTAAAATTTTTTATTTAAATTGTGAAATTAGTTACGTTTCTTGCGTGCCATGGAGAAAATATGTTATAATTTATATGTATTTTCTCCATGGCACGCTAGAAACATAACTGATTAGGGCGCCTCCTGCTCTAGCCGAGCAACCTCTGACAAATGCATAATTACCATTTGAAAGTATTCTCCCCAATGTATGGAGTAGGTATCCAACGTTGGCCTCCTTTTGTTCCCGCTGAACATTCCTCGCTTTTTTGACATTGTACATCACCAAGATAACACGTAGTAAGGAAGCAGAGAAGCTCAGCCATTGGACCCATTCTAGATAAAACAAAATATTAAATTATTGTAGAAATTAATGTGCTAATGTATATACAACACTGTATTCATATTATTACAAAACATTAAAACAAAAAAGTGTATAGACGCGGCAATTGAACTTAGTATATATCATTATTGTTATCGTGTTTTATTGAAAATTAATGTGCGAAAATTTGCATAGAGCTTATGTGAGGATACTTCTACTAGTCTCAAATTGGTACAGTCTCAAAATTCCGAATACTACTTGTATCATGGAGTCTTTTAGAACTCATCTCGAGGAAGCATGGTTCTGCAAGGTACGGCTATTAAGATTCACAATCAAATTATTCTAATTTCTTTATCCATATTCCTTCTCTATCACAGTCTAACTTCACACACAATTCACTCTTTAATTTCATGTTCCTATCTTAATTTAACATATTTTGATAAATTCCTATTATATAAAAACATGAGCAGTGTTACAGATAATATTCGAGTTATCCAAGGCGATGGCTACACACTTCCTATCAGTGCCGGGTGTCTCAGTTAGCCTCGCAACGATGGTCGCCCAAGACCTTGCACAGTTTTTTTTTTACAAGTTAAGATCATATTCAGAAATAAAACTGCTGTGTTACAAACTACAAAAAAGAATGTTTCTTAGGCCAATGATCGCAGTCCTTCGTTCAAATGAATCACTTGTCAAATATTTTATTCTTTATTTATTAGGGCATTTATTAAAACATATTTACGGAAATATATTCCTATATGTCCCCACGTGCATACTACATACATATTTATAAATAGTTCAAGCTCCAAAAGTTGAATGAATTACCTATACAATTATAGAGTAATAAATAATGTAAAGTTAATTTGAGTTTGAATTTATATTTTCGTTTAATTTTCTATTTTCTATCAAGTTCTAATTTAAATTGAAAAAAAACGAACAAAATCTTTGTCTCAGGAATGATAAAATGAATCGGGCATTAGTCTATTAAAGGGAGAATTTTGCACAGAATTTATTTTTCTATAGTTACTACAAAAAAATTTCGATAATTTATTGGAGCTACATTAAAATAAATAAATGCAATAGCTGCTGGACAACTAATCATGTTCACGATTATCAAAACAGTGATTAATTCAATTTTTAATCTCCGGGTGGAAAGGCTAGGCAAGTTTTACAGCTGAAGACTACTTTGGTAAATTAAAGAATAAGAAATTTTGTAAAAAGTGTACAGGGAGTAGTTTTCTAGTATACAATATAATCTTACATTTATTTAAATAAGGAAAAAGTGTTTGGTTGGAAAATTTGCAGATCATTATTCTGATCAATACAGTCCTTTATACACTGAATCTGTTTGTTAACCTTTAAATCATCTAAATATAGGATAAATTTTTAATTTAAGAATGAAAAATATATCTCATTAATAAAAATTATAAATGAGGTAGGACCCAAATGTGAGCCGTGTGGAACACCGGGAGTAATGTAAATAAAATTAGAAATGAAATTATTAAAAGCTACAGCCTGAGAACTTTTAGAAATATACGGCTCTAAGCGCCGTAAGAGATTAACATGAATACCAACAGAATTATTGACTTTATCAAAGAACTTTTTAAAATCCGTAGATATAACATCAACTTGTCCAGCCGAATCTAGTACAGGATATATAATTTCTGTAGGTAGTAAATTAGAAACTGTTGAGCGCTTCATCATGAAACAGCATTGCCCGGGAATAATTATATGTTTTGTTGAATTAAAAATAAATTTAGTTGTAATGTAAAGGAGGTAATTTTGGTATTGGTTCAGAAACTTTTAAAATTTCATAAATAAATTCAGTATAATCATTCAATTAGAGTAAAATATTAAAAATGTTAAACGATAAAAAATAATCTATTTCTTACAAGGGGCAATTAAGGGCAGACATGTTTATTACTGTAACTTGAGACCTATGTATGGTAAACTTAACTTGAAAAGTTAATCGTAAATTCTAAAACAGATGACAACTCTGTCAATTAACAGATTAGAGGCATTGAAACTATATGCAAATAAATTATTAATCTTTGTCTGAAATATAAATATTTGTTTGGGTTAATTTTGTAATAGGATACTTATCTGATTTACCACCAATAAATTGTGAATTTTAAGATATTACAAGACGGACAGTTCAAGAGGGTGTGCAATATTACTACACAGTTGAGCGATGTAAGTTTCTCAGAGAGTTGGTTTTTAATTGTTCGGGGGGTTAAGACGTATTTAAAGAAGTTGAGCTTAATCTGTCGTAAGGTTAAGACAATGTTTTAGAGTTGAGTTAAGGCATTCATCATATAAAGTTCTGTTTCCAAAAATCATGGGTTAGAGATACTTAGAGTGTTCTGTCGTGTAACGAGTAATTCCGTATATTCTGTATTAAGTTAGTTAGTGTAGTGTCCAGATAAATAGATGGAAAACATATTATAGAGACTTGTGAGAGACAAATGGTTTTAGGGATGTTCGTCAGGACTGTGATGTCCAGTGAATGAATCAGTGTCTGGTGAAAAAAGTCGCTCGAGTGTTTAGTGTTGGGAATATGTCTCTCATTTGTAAGTAAGTTAGTTAAAATTTTTGGCGCACAGCAACAAAGGCTATTCGCGCCTAACGCAGCCCATCTAAATGTTAATACTACATATTAAAAACAATAAATTAGACAATAAATAAATAAATAGAATCATTAAAAAAACGCCTACTCAGTAAAAGAAATCTTGCACGGACAAATACAAATAAATAATATAAAAAGTCTGTTCGAAAAAATGAACAGACGCAGGGTGATAGTAAGAGGCTGTAAAGGGGACAATTACCATCGAATATCACAGGTTAATAATAAAACACATTAAAATAAGGTGCAAGACTTCACAAATAAAACAGTAAGTTTGATTCTCTCAGGAAGAGTATCAGCCTGTCCATGAGTGCTCTGTCGTCACCTAAAGCAACTGACAGGTCATAGCACAGGCCTAAGCTCTTCCTGACATCCTCTAACTGTACACACTCAGTTAAAAAGTGTAACACACTCAAATCTGTGTTACACATCTCACAGAGAGGGGAGTCCTCACCTTGAAGAAGGTGTCCATGGGTCCGCCAACAGTGGCCTTAACGGCTCCCTTAATCTGTCTCAACTTAACGATCTGCATGCTGCTCCACTCATGTTGCCACATGGCTAAAACAATATGTTTCAGATGACTCTTTGCGTCATCTGGAAATATGAAACTCACATCAATCATAGGTCTGTAGGAGGCGGCTTTTGTAGCTGCATCTGCCGCTTCATTACCTTTAATACCAACATGTCCCGGTATCCAAAACAGCTTTACCCTCATATTCTGAGTATTTAGATTGTGGACTAGCAACCGGATCTTTAGTACAAGAGGATGCACTGGATCTGGATCTTGGATACTGTTCAGAGCGCCCAGCGAGTCCGTCAAGGTAACACTTGACCGACTTTGCTTTGACGAAACAAAACACAGGGCCTGAAAATAGCGTATAGCTCAGCAGTGTACACACTCGTTATGGAGTGCAGACGGTACTGAAACTGTTGGCGTGGATTCAAAACAACAAACGCACACCCAACCCTGGTTCCGTATTTTGATTCGTTAGTAAAAATGACAGTATCCTCGAACCTAGGGACCAGTGTTCTTTGTAACTCATGTTGGTATTCGATAGGCAGCGTAGAATCTTTATCAAACCTAGTTAATGTGAGGATCACAAGGCGGACGCGGCAGCGTCCATGGTGGAACAGCAAACAAAACGAAACTTGCCATTTCGGGCATATTAAAATCAATATTAACCAAAATATCGAAAATCCTCAGACCAAAAGGCCTATTACACATTATTATAATAGGGTCATACGCGGGATGATCTGGCTTGGCACTGAGTGCAACCATATATCGCAAGGATAGAATCTTATGACGATTGTACAGTGACGGTTCGCCTGCTTCACACAGCAGGCTTGGTATTGGGCTGGTACGAAATGCACCTGCGGCCAATCTAACCTCAGTGTGATGTACAGTGTCAAGAATTCTTATCTCTTTGTGTTTAGCTGACTCATAATCTACACATCCATAGTCCAGCTTAGAGCGCACTAGAAAACGATATAAACGCAACATGACAGCGCGGTCTGCTCCCCATGTCTTGTGACTGAGGACCCGCAACAAATTGAGCGACTTTTGGCATTTTGTCTTGACGGACAAAAAATGCACCCACCAAGTAAGACTAGTGTGAAACACGAGACCCAGAAATCTGGCAGTATCAGTAATGTGTAACTGTGCTCCATTTAGTTTGAGTGTAGGATTGGGATGGACACCCCTTTTCTTACTAAAATGGACACGTAGAGTTTTACTGGTCAAGAATTTAAAGCCATTTTCGGTTGCCTATGCATCGAGACGATTGATGGTCAGCTGGAGCTGATGTTCGATTGTACTAGTCTTTTGACAGGCGACAAAGATACCAATATCGTCGACAAATATCGAACACTGTACAGGTAATCGAATACGTGAAGCTGCACCGTTAATGGCAATCAAAAATATAGTACCGATAGTCGGCTCAGTATGGAGGCCTTAGGGACCCCATTGTCCAGTGCGAACATTTGTCGAAGGGTATATCCGATCCGCACCCTGAAGCGCCGGTTCGACATGAAATCTTTTATAAAGAACATAAAGCGAGACCCCAGGAATGCAGAGTACGGAGAATACCATATATCTATGCAGTGTCATACGCTTTCTCATTAACTTTTCGTTAATGAGAAAGCCTATACAGCTACCCGGTGTTTGTGTCCGACGAAAGCATTCCTGATAGCTTTCTTTAGTCTGACCATATGATCTGCTGTGTAGCGAAATACGAACAACCCAGCATTCCATGTCTATTTCCAAACAACAGAAATCTACCAAAAGCCTCTTAGCATAACTCCTCTACAAAAAATATTACTGAAACATTGAAAATTTTAAACCTAAAGTACCCAGATTTCACACCATACTACCAATATGAAATCCCTCCCTGGCAAATTATCCCGCCACAATTCAACACAGATCTTACCCGATATACCAAAAATGATACCTGTTCCGAACTATACCAGAAAGCTTTCCTGGAGATATGCGACAAATTTAAAGATGCAGTAAAAATTTTCACTGATGGTTCCAAAAGTGAAAATGGCACCGGCGCAGCTATTATTGTGGACAACAAGAGCCGCAAATACCATCTGCCGAATATGGCAACGATCTACACCACAGAAATTTATGGTTTATGGAAGGCATCTGATATAGCGAAGGAAGAGGCTAGGGAAGGCAAACAAATAATCATTTGCACTGACTCTCTCAGTGCAATTCAAGACCTCAAAAAACAATATAGAAGGAATCCATTAATTCAGAAAACCCAAGAAAACCTCCACAAAGCCATCGAGAAGAAAACCAAGGTTCAAATTGTATGGATACCGTCCCACAAAGACATAACCGACAATGAGAAAGATGATGAAGCGGCGAAATCAGCTCTGCAACTTCCCATCACAGAGACCACCATCGCAGCAGATGACTTCAAAACCATAGTAAAAAAGAAAATCAGAAACCATTGGAACAACATATGGGAGAAAACTACACGAAACAAATTAAAAAACATGAAACCAGACATTGGACAATGGCCAACAATCGGTGCAAGACGGGACCAGATTGTCATAACGAGGGCACGTTATAGGACACACCATCTACACGCACAAGCATTTATTTGATAAAGAAACCGCTCCAATATGTAATACATGCCACACTCAAATAACTGTTGAACATGTCATCACCCAATGCACCAAATACAGAAAAGAAAGAATAAAACATAACATACCTAACGACATTAAAACTGCTCTCCAAAACAACATCACAACTATCACAAACACATTAAATTATCTTAAAGACATTAACCTGTACCAGCAAATTTAAATACTTGTTACCCTATTCATTATACCTATATATCATGTAAATACTATAGAGATACTCATGTACATAAACACTGTAATTAGAATTAAGAAGTGCTAATGACTTCACAGTTGAAGCACTATAATTTAAATTTAAAAAAAATAAATAAATAAAAAAAAAGCAAACGTTCAATTAATTTTCTTTGCCAAGTAGAGACAGTGATACCCATAGGTCATCAACACATTTTATGCGCCACTGAATTTGTTCCGTTACAATCAAAATATATGAGACTCCAATAAGACATCCAACGCCATCCTTTTTGTCAGAAGTATGTATATATCTGCCTATGCGAAAAATATAGTAATTTTTATTAAATAACTACTATTAATATCATCGTTGAGCCATGTTTCTACAAAACCAACAAGATTGTACTCAAAGTTGCAAGTAGTTCTAAAAGCCTTATTGACTTTTGTGAGCAAACTGCCCGTATTTTGAAACTAAATTTTTAAGAAATCTAGTCTTTCAGTCATTGTTAACACATGAAATGAAAATGTTGTAGAGGCGATCTCCCAAATAATTTATATAGACAATTCCATAGTAACATCACCATAGTGATGGTGTGTGAATGAATATTATGACATTAAATTATAATACATTTTGTATTGGACTGTCATTCTTGTTCATGAATTCAGGTAGTAATAATAGGGTTTCTAACTTTCTTACAGAGCTAGGCCGGAGATTTTGTGAAAGAGGGGGTGTTCATAGTTTTTTTTTTTTTTTTGGAATACCTAGATGCATATTTTTTTTTGTCTTTGGTAATTTGTATCTCTTAAGTTTGTTCGTATTTTGTAAATAAGTACCCCACCTCGAACCAATTGATGGAAAAATATTATTATCGTCAGGAGCATGCGCAGAGTGAATTTAAGCACTTTTAGTTTGACTCCTTCAAGCCTGCAGGCGCCACTTACACGTGTTTTCCCCTATCCATTGAAACACCCCTGGATCACACATAACATTCGAGAACGAAAACAAACGAATCGGGTCGAAAGTGCTCCCGCGAACATCGCGCTCACGTGAAGCACGTTTATATCCATGCCTTAGCATTGTACGGTGCACTTTTTTGAAACTCGCACTTTTATAAGAAGTTTGCAGCGCAATAAACGTTTTTGTGTCAAACATATTATTTTCAATATTATATTATATGGGCCGGAGCACGGAGAAATGTTAATTGGGCCGGATATTTTATTATATGGGCCGGAGTACGGAGAAATGTTAGTTGGGCCGGAGTCTCCAGCCCAACAGGACACGGTTGGCAACCCTAAGTAATAAACATTTATATTGGTAGAACATTCCTTAATTAATTGTCTAACGACATAACATATTTGGCGACGAGGATTAAAAATTATTTAAAATAAAATGGATTCAGTAACTATTTTGGAAATTATTCAACAACAACAGGCTATGATGCTGCAGCTAACGAAAAATATTGAAGCCCTAACCCTGCGCTCTGTTTCCAATGGGTCTATGATCTTAAATATCGATCAGCTTATGGATTCCTTATCCAAAGCAATGAACGGATTCTCGTACGATCCTGATTCAGGTGCAACGTTTGAAGCATCGTTCAAACGCTACGAAGACGTTTTCAAAAATAATGGAAATAATTATGACGATTCAGCTAAAGTGCGCCTTCTTCTTATGAAATTAGATACTCCAGCTCATGAACGATATGCTAATTATATATTACCAAAACTGCCTCGCGACATTTCCTTTAATGAAACTGTCAAGATTCTTTGTGATATATTTGGCAAAAGAGCTTCACTTTTCAGTATTAGGTACAATTGTTTAAAAATTGTTAAAAAGTCAGATCAAGACATTATCACCTATGCGGGAATTGTGAACAAAGAATGCGAAAATCAAAATAAATTTTCGAGATTAACAGAAAACCAATTTAAATGTCTCATCTTCGTTTGCGGACTTCATTCTCTAAATGACACGAATATTAGCACCCGGCTACTCAATAAAATAGAAACTGTTCCAACTACAAATTTGCAAAATTTATCAGAAGTGTGTATACGGTTAAGTAATTTAGAACATTACACAAGCATGGTAGAAAAAACAAATAATCAAGTACACATTGTTAAAAAAAAAAGCATTAAGATAGAAGACCATTCTAAGTATTATGAGCAAAGCGATGAGAACAAAAGAAAGACGTATCCTCCTTCTCCGTGTTGATTTTGTGGTGGTATGCACTTTGTTCGAGACTGCACTTTCAAAAAGCACAAATATATGAAATGCAAGAAAGTTGGCCACAAAGATAGTTATTGCCGCTCTTCCAAGAATAATAAATTTAATGCAAGTAAGACTAAACCTTCTGGTTTATTTTCAGTTAAAAAAACCTTATCGTCGAAAAGAAAATATCTCTCGATTGTCATAAATGACCACCGGGTGAAACTTCAGTTAGACACAGTATCTGACTACACCATCATTCCAATGGGAACATGGCCAAAAATCGGTGAACCGGAATTCAAATCAACTACCGAGTCGCCCCGGTCGGCTTCTGGCAATTTTATGAGACTAGCTGGTAAATTTACAAGTACATTTTCTTTTCACAATAAAAAGGTTGTTGGCCCTTGTTATTTAACAAAATTTTTGTTTTTAAATAAATCATATCTAAATATACTAAGCATAGATTTAATAGAAAAATTCAAGATATGGAATGTTCTCTTCCGTCAAGTTTGCAACCACATAGATAAAAATAATTCGATTGCAACTACTGCAAAAACTACTCATACAAAAATCTCGTCTCAGCAAGACAAATTCATTAAATTGTTGCAACAACAATTTTCCAAATGCTTTGAAACTGGTTTAGGCCGCTGTTCCAAAAAAAAGTATCCTTAGTTTTGGATCCAAATGCTAAACCAGTGTTCTGCAAAAAACGTCCAATTACTTAGGCTGCTTTTCCAGAAGTTGATAAAGAACTGGATCATCTAGAAAAGTCTGGCGTCATACAACACGTTGTACTTACCGTGGGGAGCTCCAATCGTAGTGGCAAAGAAAGCAAATGGCTCCTTGCGCATTTGTGCAGACTTTTCCATAGGTTTGAACTATGCTTTAATACCACACAAGCATCCCCTTCCTCTGACGGAAGACATTTTTAATACACTTAATGGAGTAAATGGTATAAATCGGAAATTAATATTTCTGGCAATTTCGCCATTTTTCATTTCCCGTCTTCAATTTTTGTATATGCATTTAGAGAATGAAATGAAAGTTCGTTATAGTTAAAATGACAGAAGACAATTGATATTCTCTCTGGATTTTCTTCACTTATAATATATATACGAAACAATGAAAAGTGGAAAATTTCACAATTCACATTCATTTTTACCTGTTAGGAATTCGGTGATAAAGGCAATGTAAAATTGTAGTATCAGCTGTGGTACAACTCGTACGCAGACATCCACATTTTCTACATTCGCTATCAAGCAGTACATGTTTTGATATTGTCTCAGTAATTTGTGTTTGTTCCTCGTGGTGAGATGTTGCGGAATGCCAGAATATTTTCTCCAGAATAGCCGGTACCCCAGATATCTGTACGCTCTCAACCAATTTATTAGATACATATGCACCAGTTGTAGATTCAGTATCTTGTACATCGGTAACCATATCCAATTTATTGGATAGCATTTGTGACGTTTCCTACAAAAGATAATAATACTAAAAATAATAATATAACATTTAACAATAGTAATTTCAATACTAAACATTATTTTAAATAAATTGACATTAAATTTGACATTTTTTTGAAAATGAAGACCAAACACGTAAGGAAGTTCCTTTGTATCTAGCAACAAAACAAACCACCACTAAAAATCCGGGAAAACTGGATTAAAGATATTAGTAATACAATCCTTCCTTGTAAAACTTTGTTTAAGCCTAGGACCTACATTCAATTTTGAAGACCATAAGCTGAAACAATCAACGGTCCATAACATCATAAAATGCACAGAAACAGCCATCCAACAATATAACATTCAGGATAGTCAAGACCTTAGGGATAAAGTCACAAATTACACAAAAACCTTAATAAACACAAATAAAAGTCAAAAAATTAAAAATAATAATAATAAATTTTTTCAACAAATTAACAAAGAAACTAACATCTTAAAAGAACACCCGGAAATTATTATTAGCAAGGCTGATAAAGGTAACATTACTGTTGTTCAGGACAAACAGGAATACACCGACAAAGCTAACTTATTGTTGAACGACGCAACTAATAAATTACAAATTGAAAACAACTCCATTGTAAAAAGGTGGTTTAACAACAAATCTATTAATGACCAAACTAAACATTCTCTTCCTATCACTAATGCTAATGCCCCACGGATTTATTTTTTACCCAAAATACATAAACCCAATGTACCACTCCGTCCCATTGTTTCTAGTATAAATTCTCAAACATATAAAATACCTAAATTTCTAGCCAAAATTTTATCGAATATTGTAGGCAAAACTGACAGAAACATCAAAAATAGTTTTGAGTTTGTAAAAAAGGTTAGGACTGTCAAAATTCCAGACAACCACATTATGCTGTCGTTGGATGTAGAATCTCTGTATACCAATGACCAATGTACCAACAGACCTAGCACTCAAAACTATTGGCGAAAAATGGGACCAAATAAAACCTTTCACCACCCTTTCCAAAAATGAATTTCTTACTGGAAGTGAATTTTGCCTTAATAATACATATTTCAAAGCTTTTGACAATTTTTATACCCAGACACATGGGCGCTATGGGTAGCCCCATTTCTAGCGTTGTTGCAAATTTAGTAATGGAAGAAGTCGAATCCAATTGTTTAAATAAATTACCAGAAACCCCCGTTATCTATTACAGATATGTAGACGATATCATTTTAATTTATCATAAAAACTTACTCAACACGTTACTTGAGGTTTTCAACTCTTTCCATCCACGGTTAAATTTCACTTGTGAGAAAGAAGAGAATAATAGTATTGCATTCATGGATGTTTCTTTGATAAGATCGGATGACAACCTAATAGTTACTAATTGGTATAAAAAAATACTCATAGTTGGAGATACTTAAACTACTCATCAAACCACCCCTTATAATTGAAAATTAACGCCCTTAACAACACAATTGATAGAGCCATCAAGTTAGCCCATCGTAATTTTAGATCTGATAACCTTAAAAACATTAAAAAAGCCTTTATTGCCAATAATTACCCCAACCGTCTCATTGTGAGATGTATCAAAAAAAGAACATGGTCAGCTTTTAACAGCAATCCGGATAATATAAATTTAAACAACAACCAGTACATTAGTTTTCCGTATCATAACACTGAGTTTGTCAACTATAAAAACATTTTCAAGAAATTTGACGTTAATTTAGCCTTCAGCTCTGATAACAACAATAGTCATAATTTTTCCGAACTTAAATCTAATATCCCTAGTCTTGAAAATTCTAATGTTGTATATGAAATACCATGCAGAGAATGCAGTAAAACTTATATAGGGACTACTCAACAAATTTAAAAAAAAAAAACTTAAATGCCAACACAAGAGCGACGTTAGGATCAAACCTAATTGTACAGCATTAGCTGTACAATATTCAAACACTACTAGTCATATTTTTGACTTTGAAAATGTCAAGATTTTAGATATAGAAGCCCATTTTCACAAAAGAATGATATCGGAGAAGTGGTGCATACACACAGCTAAAGATAAATGTGTTAATAAAAAAACAGACACGATTGGTTTAAATAAAACATAAGCCGTTTTCGCAAACCTCAATCCGATCGCATATCCGATAAATAAATGACACGAAATTCAATCGGATAGAATTTATCTGATTACTGTCTATCAGATAAAGTCAGTTTGCGAACGAATATTAATAGCTTGATCCAAATAACTTCTTACGGACTTTTGCGGACAGGATTGTTTAGAGTTTAGTGTTCTACTGTCTAGATGGCAGCACTTACGACTTTATTTCTTTATTTAAACTTGACGATTTGTAAGATCTTAAAGAATAACGATAAATAATATTTTCATGTTTTCCACTGTAATTCTTTTCTTTTTATCTTTGCGGTTTAAAAATAGCATTACCATATTATTTTCGTCAGTATCATCATAACCATCATCATCGAAAAAAATAGGGTGTCCAATTGTTATAATCGGCAAATTTTTTTAGATTAAAGTCAAAAACCCAAAATGACATACACATAGAATAATTTTTTAGGTTATTTAATCTGAAATGAATCCTACTATTTTGTAGGATTGAAATATCCGATCGCGTTTATCAGATAGTTATTGTAGGTTTGCGAACGTAGATAGTTTTGTATCTGATCAAAGAAAAAGTTTGCGAACAGGTTCGTAGCTATCAGATTAAATCAATGACGTCATATATGTATCGGATAGGGTTTGCGAAAACGCCTATATTTTAAACTTTTGTCTTAAAATCAGCTGTGGGCCTGTCCACTTGTCACATTACGTTCACCTACTTAATATGTTGTGACGTTTTTATTTCTTAGAGAATACACCCGATAGTCAGTTAAAATTTTGGATTTCAGTTAAACATGCCAAATTATATGGAAATATATTCAGCCCGTTGTAAGAGAATATGTGATGTGCTACAAACACGACTTAGTTACTGATCGTTCTGCGCATTACGTTATGTGACACAAAAGTAAATATTTATTTAAGTTTATTATGTATAAAAACTGTTAGATTAGTACTAATGACTTAAATGTTGATGTACATAAATTTAAATAAATATACATACTTACCATGTCTTTCGGCGGAGGTTAATAATGGCAGCTAATACAAGTACTACAGGCATGAAGATTATTGCTATTGAAGGGTCAATATGCGAATTGGTTGTGAGATATCTAAATATGTAATATCTTCTTTCAGGATTTTTGACCACTGATTCAATATCTAAAACTACACTATCCAACAATTGAAACAAATACAGCGAGCAATTTTTATTATATTGTTGATTGTTATATTCGACTGTATTTGTCCATATGTCCACCTTTGGATGCAATTTTATAAGAAATTCTGTCAAAAAATAATTTTCCCTAAATTCCCATTCTGTTATGTTTCCAATCAATTTGCAGCTTTGTGATATGTTTGATATTTTGTTCCACTCATTAACAATATCAATTGATTTTTTATCATTTATAAATTTCCCAACTTCGTATAGACTTGAATTCATCTTTTCAAATATGTTTTTGTGGTAAATAAATGTATGGCATAAGAAATTATAGTAAAAGCTTCCTTCTTTTTGATTCAAATCAGATTCTAATGGGTTCGTACTGTATGATATTTTATACCAGATAGCTCGCGAAACAATATACCGGACAGGATTGGACGATTGTTGTTCACTAACAAATTTCTTACGCAAAACCCAATAAAAAGGATCATGCTCTATACTTTCCGTAGGACAAAAATAATAATTCGAGTATTCAGAAATATGCTGGTTTATTAACTGAACATTATTTATTATGCCATAAAATTTATATTCGTGCTGGCTGTTATCTTGCAGATAACGCTCTTGTAATAAGTTCGCAGCCACGAACCAAGTTGTTACATTTTCCGTCAGAAACAGAAATATTGCAGATGGTAATACTATAAGTTTGATCCATGTAATATCATACACATGTTTAGTCTTCGTAAACTTCAGGTGTTGGGGTCCATCTCTATGTTTGGATCCTGAAACAAACCATGGAATTATACAGAGTGTCCGCTATAGAGTGAATATTACACAATAATCCTTTATAATAATAATAACAATAATAATAATAATAATAATAATAAAAGGTTGCTGAAGTTTGAGATTAGTGGACGCTTGTCAAGACCTGACAAATCCCAAAATAATAATAATAATAATTAATTTCCGCGGCTGCATATCGCCAAGGTTTGGGATGCAGTCGTGTGTATTTAGCTCCACTAGTCTCTAGTATGACGCGGCTCAAAAGGTTGCTGAAGTTTGAGATTAGTGGACGCTTGTCAAGACCTGACAAACCCCATAATAATAATAATAAATAATAAATTCGCAGGGGAAGTTCTAAATGGCCATAACACCTGGCTATTTGCTAAGCTTTCGGGCCTGATCATCCCGCGAACCCTGAATCACGCAAGGAAAGTTCGCAATGGTCGCAACATCTGACCATATCGAGCTTTTGGGCCTGATGATCCCACGTATCCTGAATAATAATCTTGATTAGATGAATTACGTCCGTAAGTTAGTAGTTATAGTTGAAGGTAATGGGATTCGGACCAGTCAGAAAATAAAAACAAATTTATTAACTTCGCTAACGTTTCGATTTAATTTAAATCTTCATCAGAGCTACAAAGATAAATAGAAATATACAATTATTAAATTGGTAGGTTTACATGTATAAAATTATGATAGTGTTAAAATTTAACAAGTCAAGTAGTTAAAATAATCATTACAAAATTGTCTGAATTTAAAATATAACATAAAATAATTATTAAATAATAAAAACATATCAAATATGAGTTAAAGAATAAAAAACAATGTTAAATTTACAATACCTTAGTTAATAGTCACGAAATAAAATAACAGTTTTAAAATAAATGAAGAACACATCATATTGTCCGGTTATTGAACTCAGAGATAAGCAATTAATAAGCCACGTATGAATTTGAAAAAGGGTTTGAGGTGGTTGAAACAAGTAAGTAACGCTATCTATTAATAAATTAGAAAATGATTATTAGGTGAAATATGTTAGATTTAGAATTTTTTTAATATATTACAATAGATGGCGCTTATATTATCACAGTCGGTTTTAAAGTTAACTAATTTAGGGTTCTGAATTATATGTATACTCTCAGTAATCAACCTTTTACTGAGATTGTCTACTTTATCTAAGATTTTAGTTTGTTCAAAATTAAAATTGTGGTTAGTGGTGAAGTAATGGGTACTGAGTGCCGTGTTTTCTTTTTTATTTTTAAATTTATCCTGACAGCTATTTTTATGTTGATATACTCGGTTTTTAAGATATTGTTTAGTCTGTCCAACATAACCTAAATCACAACCTCCACAAGGGATGTGATAGACTACTGACGACATTTTATTAAATTCAGTAGGTTGTTTAATTTTTGAGTGAAGTTGATTAATAGTTTTAAGATTATAGAAAGCTAATTTTATATTATAGGGTTTAAAAAGTTTAGCAATTTTAAATGAAATATTTTTGATGTGTGGAAATTTTAAATATGAACAATCAGTGTTGATATCTGGAAGTGAATTATTATTGGTGGGATTATTGGGATTGTTATAAAAAATTCTATTAATGATATTTCTAGGGTAGTTATGAATAATAAGATTGTCAGTGGCTTTTTTAAAATTTTCCCTATGGAATTTAGGGTCACTCAAACTGAGTATTTTATGTTTACATGATTTTATAATGGCAATTTTTTGTTTGTATGGATGTTCTGATAAGAAATTTAAAGTACGTCCTGAACTTGAGGGTTTAGTATACATATTAGTAGATAAGGTGCCATTAGAATTACGTATTAATAGAATGTCGAGAAAAGGGATAGTATTGTTATTTTCAGTTTCTATAGTAAATTGTAATTTGTTGTGATAAGAGTTAAAAATAGAAAGTGTGGTATCTACTTGATCTGCAGGTATGGCTAAAATAGTATCATCTACATAATATTTAATGAATGGTAAATGAAAAGGTAATTTTTTAATGACGGTATTAATGAGTTCATTTACCACTAAATTAGCTAATACAGGTGATGAAGGAGCACCCATTGCTGTACCAAACAATTGTTGGTAGTATTTATTATTGAATACGAAATAACCACTATCAAACAGATATTTTATAATAGTGATAAATGAATCATAAGATAGGTTAGTATATGCTGAAATAGTATCCCATTCTTTATGTATGATAGCAATGACTAGTTCTTGTGGAATATTGGTAAATAGTGATATAACATCTAACGATATAAGTATATAATCGTTAGGAAGGACGATATTTTTAGTGAAATTAACGAATTCATAGGAGTTTTTTATATTGTAGTGGAAAGTAGTAACTACCTTATCTAAAATATCATTAATGAAAGAAGCTAACTTGTAGGAAGGTGCCATTATACAGGAAACAATAGGTCTTAAGGGTTTGTTAGTTTTATGGCATTTAATTTTACCATAAATTTTAGGAGGTAATGAGTTATGGATTTTGAGATAAGTAGCTTGAGATTTACTTATTTCACCTTTATTATAAATGTTGTCAATAATATTGTTATTAAGTGTTTGGAATTTGCTGGTAGGGTCTTTACTTAGTGGTTTATAGATGTTATTATCAGATAAGATATCAATCATTTTTTGTTCGTATTGGTTATTATTAATTATTACGGTACAATTACCTTTATCTGAACTGCATACTATTAATTGTTTATTATTACTAAGAAAATTTTTAGTATTATTAAAATCTTTAAGTATATTATTATTAATAAGTGGGTTAATTAAGTTTTTATCAGTATTAATATTATTAGTTAATATATTACACGCTTGACTTCTGAGAAGATTTTTAGTGTCAGTATCATTACTTATACGGTTAATGTTAAATTCTAAGTCAGTAATGACATTATTAATATTATATTTATTAAGAGTGGTAGGTATGCTAAATTTAGGTCCCAGACTAAGTATATCTTTAGCATATTGGGGTAAAGTTGTGTTAGTTAGATTAATTAACCATTTATCTTGACAGTTATATGTGATATTTTTAATAGAGTTTTTAAGTGTTTTAAGTTTTTTTAAATTTCTAGCTTTTATTGTCTCAAATTCTCTTTCAAATTCATTATTAGTAATAGTTTTACATTGATAAAATGTATTATGAGGTAATACATTTTTTAGTTTAATTTCAAGGTCATTCAGTTGTTGTTCAATATTTTTAATGTTACATAAGGTAATTTTTATCTCTAAGTTCAATACCGACCTTGCTAATTTTTTGGTGATAGAGTTGATTTGATTATGAAAATGATGGTTTGTTGATTCTAGGTTGTAGATGAATTTGAAGTTTTGTTTGATGTGGTTAGGAGTGAGCTGTTGTCTTCGGCAATTTAATAAAAATATCTTTCTGTTGATCAGGGATGCTAGTTTCTTATGTGATGTTCGGAAAATTTTGATATTGTTTTTGGTTGTTGTACCAAAAGAAAGTTCTACGTTGTTGAAAAAATTTCCGAACATCACATAAGAAACTAGCATCCCTGATCAACAGAAAGATATTTTTATTAAATTGCCGAAGACAACAGCTCACTCCTAACCACATCAAACAAAACTTCAAATTCATCTACAACCTAGAATCAACAAACCATCATTTTCATAATCAAATCAACTCTATCACCAAAAAATTAGCAAGGTCGGTATTGAACTTAGAGATAAAAATTACCTTATGTAACATTAAAAATATTGAACAACAACTGAATGACCTTGAAATTAAACTAAAAAATGTATTACCTCATAATACATTTTATCAATGTAAAACTATTACTAATAATGAATTTGAAAGAGAATTTGAGACAATAAAAGCTAGAAATTTAAAAAAACTTAAAACACTTAAAAACTCTATTAAAAATATCACATATAACTGTCAAGATAAATGGTTAATTAATCTAACTAACACAACTTTACCCCAATATGCTAAAGATATACTTAGTCTGGGACCTAAATTTAGCATACCTACCACTCTTAATAAATATAATATTAATAATGTCATTACTGACTTAGAATTTAACATTAACCGTATAAGTAATGATACTGACACTAAAAATCTTCTCAGAAGTCAAGCGTGTAATATATTAACTAATAATATTAATACTGATAAAAACTTAATTAACCCACTTATTAATAATAATATACTTAAAGATTTTAATAATACTAAAAATTTTCTTAGTAATAATAAACAATTAATAGTATGCAGTTCAGATAAAGGTAATTGTACCGTAATAATTAATAATAACCAATACGAACAAAAAATGATTGATATCTTATCTGATAATAACATCTATAAACCACTAAGTAAAGACCCTACCAGCAAATTCCAAACACTTAATAACAATATTATTGACAACATTTATAATAAAGGTGAAATAAGTAAATCTCAAGCTACTTATCTCAAAATCCATAACTCATTACCTCCTAAAATTTATGGTAAAATTAAATGCCATAAAACTAACAAACCCTTAAGACCTATTGTTTCCTGTATAATGGCACCTTCCTACAAGTTAGCTTCTTTCATTAATGATATTTTAGATAAGGTAGTTACTACTTTCCACTACAATATAAAAAACTCCTATGAATTCGTTAATTTCACTAAAAATATCGTCCTTCCTAACGATTATATACTTATATCGTTAGATGTTATATCACTATTTACCAATATTCCACAAGAACTAGTCATTGCTATCATACATAAAGAATGGGATACTATTTCAGCATATACTAACCTATCTTATGATTCATTTATCACTATTATAAAATATCTGTTTGATAGTGGTTATTTCGTATTCAATAATAAATACTACCAACAATTGTTTGGTACAGCAATGGGTGCTCCTTCATCACCTGTATTAGCTAATTTAGTGGTAAATGAACTCATTAATACCGTCATTAAAAAATTACCTTTTCATTTACCATTCATTAAATATTATGTAGATGATACTATTTTAGCCATACCTGCAGATCAAGTAGATACCACACTTTCTATTTTTAACTCTTATCACAACAAATTACAATTTACTATAGAAACTGAAAATAACAATACTATCCCTTTTCTCGACATTCTATTAATACGTAATTCTAATGGCACCTTATCTACTAATATGTATACTAAACCCTCAAGTTCAGGACGTACTTTAAATTTCTTATCAGAACATCCATACAAACAAAAAATTGCCATTATAAAATCATGTAAACATAAAATACTCAGTTTGAGTGACCCTAAATTCCATAGGGAAAATTTTAAAAAAGCCACTGACAATCTTATTATTCATAACTACCCTAGAAATATCATTAATAGAATTTTTTATAACAATCCCAATAATCCCACCAATAATAATTCACTTCCAGATATCAACACTGATTGTTCATATTTAAAATTTCCACACATCAAAAATATTTCATTTAAAATTGCTAAACTTTTTAAACCCTATAATATAAAATTAGCTTTCTATAATCTTAAAACTATTAATCAACTTCACTCAAAAATTAAACAACCTACTGAATTTAATAAAATGTCGTCAGTAGTCTATCACATCCCTTGTGGAGGTTGTGATTTAGGTTATGTTGGACAGACTAAACAATATCTTAAAAACCGAGTATATCAACATAAAAATAGCTGTCAGGATAAATTTAAAAATAAAAAAGAAAACACGGCACTCAGTACCCATTACTTCACCACTAACCACAATTTTAATTTTGAACAAACTAAAATCTTAGATAAAGTAGACAATCTCAGTAAAAGGTTGATTACTGAGAGTATACATATAATTCAGAACCCTAAATTAGTTAACTTTAAAACCGACTGTGATAATATAAGCGCCATCTATTGTAATATATTAAAAAAATTCTAAATCTAACATATTTCACCTAATAATCATTTTCTAATTTATTAATAGATAGCGTTACTTACTTGTTTCAACCACCTCAAACCCTTTTTCAAATTCATACGTGGCTTATTAATTGCTTATCTCTGAGTTCAATAACCGGACAATATGATGTGTTCTTCATTTATTTTAAAACTGTTATTTTATTTCGTGACTATTAACTAAGGTATTGTAAATTTAACATTGTTTTTTATTCTTTAACTCATATTTGATATGTTTTTATTATTTAATAATTATTTTATGTTATATTTTAAATTCAGACAATTTTGTAATGATTATTTTAACTACTTGACTTGTTAAATTTTAACACTATCATAATTTTATACATGTAAACCTACCAATTTAATAATTGTATATTTCTATTTATCTTTGTAGCTCTGATGAAGATTTAAATTAAATCGAAACGTTAGCGAAGTTAATAAATTTGTTTTTATTTTCTGACTGGTCCGAATCCCATTACCTTCAACTATAACTGAATAATAATAATAATAATCGGGGTACGGCGGTCTTTTGACCGATAAGACTTAGCGCCCTTTCTCCCCGGATCGCTACCACACTGTTACCACGGCAGGAACCAATTGGGGGTAACGTCGACCCTATCATCTGGTCGATGAATCCTGCCACCGTTTCATGGGGCCAACCTTCCCATGAAACGTATAAATGGTTCAAGAAAATATAAGAAACCATAGAGCTTCCCACAACGGGTCCTTCTCGGATGGGGACCCACAAACAGTTGGGCGAAGCTACAATCCCGCTAGCGGGGCCCGCCACAGGTGGACACCCGAGGAGCAGGAAGACCTGCTTCAGGTTTACGAGGCAGCGTCACCCCATCGCAGGGGCTACATGGTCAGAGTCCACTCACAATGGTGTGAAAATCATTCTGAGCTGGACTTCATGACGCAACAAAATCTGCGCGACCAAGTAGCACGCCTGCGACGCAGGATGAGGCGATCGAGACGAAGAGAGTCGAGAAGGTTGTCCCAAATACCGGTACAGCCATCGACACCTGCAAGCCCACCAACGGGAGGTGGGCAGATAGCCACTGGGTCTTCCCCAGTTAATGCAGGAATAACATCCTCTTCACCGGAAAAAAATCTTCGTGAGGATTTTCTAGCCCTTCTCTCGCCTCATTCTGAACGCACCCGACTTGGACACAGTAAGTTCAAAGTTCGTGCTGATGACCTCACGCGACTTATGGCCGGTTGCTAAAGTAAGAATTATCCCTAACTCGAGTTAAAATCATTTGTTTTTCTATGTTGTAGCATACAAAAACAAATGATTTTAACTTGAGTTAGAGAAAACTCTTACGTTAGCAACCCGCCATTAATGAACTTATTGACAAGCAAATTTCCCCTCAGAGTAGTCTCTGGGAAATCGACTGTGCTGTATACGCTGCAGTAGCTGTGCTAACGCCAAAGCGGGCTTTGGCCTCTAAGGCTTTTATCGGCAAATTGCGTATACAGCAATTAGAGAAGATAATGACGCGTTCACGCCAGGAAGCCTCTCATATTCAGTGTGCTATTGATGCTTTACGAAGTATTAAGCCGCTAAGTGCGAATTCTAAGCGCATACTACATCAATTGCGCATAAAGCATCACACACTGAATTTGTCCACTCTCTCTCTGCTAAAGCAGAAAGCGGTGGACAAATTGAGACCACTAGCCCTGGCGAGAAAGAAACTGGTCAACCGAGTTAGGACCATGGAGGAAAATACTATGTTCCTCACGAGCCCGTCACGCCTTTTCATGGCCAAACCTGAGGTTTCTGAACCGTCATTATCAGTCGACAGGACAGAGACTTTCTGGAGGGAACTTTATGAACACGAGGCGATCGTGCAGGACACTCCAGTTTTGGAGAGATTTGAGGAATTCTGTTCACAACACCTGACAGATCCTCAGGCATGCCCCCCTGTTACCACGGAAGAAGTTACACGTGCTATTTCGAAAGCGCGCAATTTCGTTGCACCAGGAGTTGATGGTATTATTGCTTTCTGGTGGAAGTCATTCACAAGCGTGCATGGCCATCTTGCACGAAATTTTACTTCTTTTATCCGTGGAGAAATACCAATACCATCTTGGTTACCAGAGGGGCGTACAGTATTAATCCCCAAAAAAGGTGATTTAACCAACCCGAAGAACTACAGAGCTATTACTTGTCTCAATACGCTGTATAAGATCTTCACCAGCGTATTAAACGAGCGGGTACTGAGCTCCATTGCCTCTGTTTGGTCAGACATCTACGAACAGAGGGGATCGAAGATGGGCCAAGCAGGTTGCAAAGAAAACCTTATTATCGACCGGTCAGTCTGTCATGACGCGTCGTATTTCAAACGCAACCTGTCAATGGCTTGGGTGGACTACGCAAAAGCTTATGACACTACGTCACACGCTCTCATTTTAACATTATTGCGCATGTTAAGAGTCCACCCGGAGATAGAGAGATGCATTGGGCAACTTATGTCCCTCTGGAAGACACAATTTGTTGTCCCAAGCGGATCAACTGCAGTGTCGACAGAGTGTATATATTTCAAGCGTGGGGTTTTCCAGGGAGATTCCCTAAGCCCGCTACTATTTTGCATCTCACTTCTTCCTCTATCGATCGAGCTTAGGCGCGGCAGTGGCTACATGGCGGGTCCCCCGTCGAAGCGTAAGCAGAAAATTACCTATCTCTTTTACATGGATGATTTGAAGCTCTACGCCTCGAACGAGAGGAATCTGCAGACCGCCTTAGATACTGGTGATGAGTACACTGCCGCGATAGGTATGCAATTCGGGTTGGAAAAATGCGCTGTTTTTCATATCTGCAGAGGAAAAGGTTTAGACAACTGTGAAGACGTTCAATTGGTTGATGGGAGCATTATAAAACATCTTAATGCCGAAGGGTCTTACACATTTTTAGGCATCAGTGAGAGAGGTGTCCAAGATGTCACTCTTGTTAAGCAGGCCCTTCGCAGCAAGTATATGGCACGACTTAGGCAGATATGGAGATCATGTCTGTCTGGCAAGAACAAGATCGCTGCCACAAACATGCTTGCTGTCCCATTAATTTCATACACTTTTGGTGTAATGAAATGGAATGTTGATGATCTTAAGGATCTCTACAGAAGAACCAGAAAGATCATGAACATCAACCGAAGTCTTCACCCGAAATCTTCTGTGCAGCGCATTTACCTCCCTCGTCAAAATGGGGGTCGGGGATTACTAAATCTGGAGTGCTTGCACGATCGACTCGTCCTGGTTACAGCTAACAGTATCCTCAGAAGTCAGGACCCACTATTAAAATTCGTTAGTGCGCACGAATTTAGTGGCAAAGGGGCGTTTCTTTACCAGGCAGCGCAAAGAGCAGCAACGAGATTTAACCTGGCAGACTTGAGTCCCGTCAGCGAAAACGCTGGAGTACAACTCTCTCGGGAGGAGTACAACAGAGTTACCGGTTCAGTGAAACGAGGCGAGACAAACATGTTGACAAAAGAACACATGAGTAAAAGTATGCACTCTATGTTCTTCAAACATATTCAAAGTCTAGAGTTGTCCACCGAACTCACGTTCTCGTTTCTTAAGTCTGCTGGTTTGAAATCGGAAACAGAAGGTTTTGTGTTTGCGTGTCAGGATGGTGTTATAAATACTTTGGCATACAGGGCCCGCATATTCCAAATAGCGGAGTCCACACTCTGTAGGTTGTGCCACCACCATTCTGAAACGATAATGCACATTCTGTCTGCTTGTCCATCTCTTGCAGCGTCGAGCTACGTGTCTCGACATAATGCTGCTCTCCGCGTGCTCTACTATCATCTTAGACATACCTATGGTATTGACCAAATACCGGTTATACCGTACGTCCCTTCTGACATAGAATCGGTGGTGGAAAATTCCAAGTGCCGAATTTATTGGAATTACTCCTTTCCCACCTCGAGGTTACTGACAGCCACTAAGCC